>JANTPZ010096261.1:0-11245 GCA_025593235.1 Vachellia pachyceras | reverse complement strand
TAAAGAGGATCTAAGAGGTAGAGAAGCGAAACCAAAACTAGAGAGATTCCAACTTTGATGCTGTGAATCACCTTGTTGGTGTCATGCTCACTTTTCTTCTTTTCCCTCTGATTGGAAGAAACGGGGACAAGAGAACAATGAATTCTCTTTGAGAAAATATTTGATGCACCTGAAAACTTCGACCTCTTCTGCTCCTCATTACCAACAGCCTCTCCTTCACCATTATTATTCCTAATTGAGATTACATGATGATCGGTACTTGTCTCCATTTTTTGTCTTCTCTCTCTCTCTCTCTCACTCACACATACACAACATATGCTCTTTCTTTTTGGACAAGAGCTTTAGCTGGAGGGAGACCCCATTTATATAGGAACGCACACAAGCAAAGTGGGTCAGCTTGCCCATTTCATTATCTTATTCCTCAAGACAAGACAGGAGACAGTACATGATCAGGAAGAGCATTAACAGAAACAAGCCCAAGACCCCTCATATGACTAAATATACATGGTACGACCTTAGTGACCATGTAGTGGAACACGTTGGCAGACACGAGTTAGAGCTAGCTAAGTAGGAGAAGATAAAAGGTCTTTTCGCAAAAACAGATCGATCGATGTGCGATATTTAGTACCGTAGTGCATTTAAATTGGATGCTCAGAAATATTTCAATATATAAGCTGATGTGTGTATATATATGTAGCTAGTGTTGAGGTAATACAACCCCAATAGAAAGCAGGTTTTGCATCACATGCTGGGGTCTGATATTATGGAAGCAGGCAGTATGAATATTTATGAAGCAAGTGATGATTCTTGTTTCTAAAAGTATAAGTGTCGTTTCAGGGGCAATGCACAAGTTTCAAAAGATATGATCATAGTTTAAACTTAAAGGACCCTTCAGTCAACAATGTCTCATATCTCACAATTAATGCAACACAGCTATTGGTGCCGAAAGGTTTTACAGCTAAGCTAGTTAGCAACAAGAGTATAGCTAATAAGTTAGCTAGCTTGCTCATTAATTCGTACGAGTCACTTCACTATGCTTGCCTAAATTAGGCCATCCCTTTTAGTATTTCCTATAAATCTGCATTTAAAATAAGAGGACCTCATACACGAGTTAGAAAAACCAAAAAGACATTTTGTACAAGTGTACTTGTCTGAATTACACTGAAGAAGAAAAGTTTGTCCAACGCACGGCATCGTGTATATGTATCTATTAATGTACAAATAACATTTTGATCATTACGATTTCAAATACAATTTTACCTTAATGGTGGGAGAGATAGAGCTCGGAAGGAATTGCAAGAGCAAATACAATTAGGTTATTTTGTGTTAATCATGCTAGCGTTGATGAACTGGTGGAAGGATAGGAATAGAATAAATGCAAGCAATATGACTAGTATCTATACGCACAAACAAATACTATAATAAATTATATAAAAGTAGTTACTGTATAATTTAATAAGTGGTAAGTTTAAATCTCAATGTTAATATAAGAATCTTATTATAGACGATATGTAAATACTTTGAACTTAGAGACTATCTTTGCATTGTTAAGCCCTCCGAATCCAATTCACATAAACTTTTTGCAACAATATATAATTAGTTACCACATTTGCGGCACTTCAGATTGTCTATGCGTGATCAAGTTGGCGTTTTCCTGCGTATCCTCATAGTTAGCACTTATCAAAGACTTTTTATCAGCTCTCTAAAACATGTTTTGAGTTAAACAAATAAAGTGAGTTAATTAACTATCCCAAGAGCAAAACGTAAGTATTGATGATGGATGTTGAATCTAGAGAAAGCACCATATCTATATTTTGGCAAATGAGTCTGACATCACTTAGCAGACACCGCGTATAAAATGTGTCAATAATCTCTTTAACATTTATGTATCTTCATTTTGGAACTTCCCAGAAGCTGCACATAATATAACCTAATAATCAATCACCTGCTTCCATGATTAACATTCACTCACATTCACAAATGATCTAGAAAAATGTATGAATAGTGAGAGCACTACCAAAAAGATGGGGTTATTTTAAAGGTTTTGATCATAGTATATCTACTGTTATTGACGCAAATCAAGAGCTTAAATGGCTGTGAGCATGGGACGCGAATTGGTTTATAGTTTTTTAAGGGGAAAAAGAAAAGGAGAGGCACTGTAATATGATCTGTATGGGCCACTAGTTTTTGTTCTCTTAGTGTACGAAATGTGTACCTTCTTCCTCATTCCTCAGCCCTACTCACGAATGGCTTCCTTCCACGCGTCCTCTTTGTTGGCCCTGACACATCGATCGTTTTGGAAAATAAATATTATTTAAAGATCCATTTATGAATGAAAGATGAATGGTAAATCTTCTGTGTGCTAGCTAGCTAGGCTGACCATTACTATTTTCTTCACTTGATGCCCTATTCTCAGTGCGATCTTAAGTCTCACGGTAATGACATTGCTTCAATTCAATTAGGTCTTGTGCGTCTTCTTTCTAATCCTCATAATTATGATATGAAGATGTATGAAAATATTGTCAAGCAAGCTGATGAAATAACGATGATTACAAGTTAATAAAGATCTCCATCCTTTTAATTAACGTACGTAATCAGAAACTTGGTGTCTACATCAGATGATAATTTATTAAAACTAAAGGGTTTTTTTTTTTCTGTTATGAGTACCACAGGGAAGATGAGATTTACAAGTTTAAATGGTTCTCCCACTCAATAGGTTAATTTCCTCTGGAACCATTAATAACTTTAGAAAAGGGCTACTGACAGAGAGTTTTATTGGCAGGAAGCGGCCAAGTACAGTTAATTCAACTCATTCATGCTCATACTGATTAGTGTATATATATGTGCTACGTGTTTATCAATGATTTAAAGAACAAAACGAAGCATGACACCTATATATATTATTGAATGAGCGAGAAAACATGGTTGAAACTATTGTGACATAATTAAGAGAGATCATATTGCTGGTTTTGTGGCCATGGACATGATTAAATTAAGTGATGTTGAAGCACTAACATTTATTTTTTAGTCTAGTGGGGATGATCCCTAATATTAATGATTAACGGATCATTGAAACCTAATTGCTTTAATAACAGGAATTCCTCCGTACCCTTCCCTCAACTTTTGATTTTTGGCCATCCCTTTTATTGTTCATCTGGCTAGACTCTATGTATTGAGTGTATTGCTCCTTTCTTTACCAAAATAAATAAATAGAGAAAAAATCAAAGGATAGAGGGGAAAAACTTATTCTAATGTTCCCTTCGGCTCTTTGTTAAAAAAACAGATAAATACACAGTTCTCCTTTTTTTTTTTGACCTTGAACAAGTAAACCTTTCGTCTCCTTAAGTTGGCAACTATATAATTGAAGTTGATTTTCCTGAAAATAGAATAAATTTTATAACTTTTTTATATGATTATCTGTCCATGTTAGATTCAGATGTTGTTGGGTTTAATTTATTACGGTTTTTTCAAATGCGTTTTTCGACTTTCACATGAACTTAAATTTGAGATCTTAATTATAGTTAATTAAGCAGCTCATCACTTCCACTAGAGCCAAAATCTCTTAATAAATTTTAAAACCTTTTACCATGAGAATGTAGGGTTAAGGTCAAATTTCTTCCCAAAAGTTTTAAGTATGATCTATGAATATTCCAAAGTTTTTGTTCAATTAACATTATATTGTCATGGAAGTGTTAAATAAGGAGCAATCTTACCCCCTAAAAGTTAAAAATTTTAATGGACAATGTTAATTCCTTAATGGCAAATGTCAGCTTTTTAATAGTTAGGATAACTCTTTCTCCTTATTTTCAATATAATGTTGATCCAATAAAAACTTTAGATATATTCCCTTAACTCCTATACGTGAAAACATGGACAAAACCAGACCTTAACCCACTAAAAATGTATTTAAATTACTCCAAATTTAAAATAAGGTTTTATTAATCGATCGTATAACTAATTGAAATATATATTACTTTTTATTCTAACATTATATATCTTATGTTGAAATTAAATTACATACATTTAAGATGTTTATAGTAAGTAATAGATGTTAAGATATTTTTGTATTATTACATAAGAACAATTATACTTAATCTCTTACGTTACATACAGAGAAAAATGTAGGACGATTTTTTTTAAAGTAACATGGAAAGAGGGTGTGTTACTTAAACATACAAGCAATACAATTTGTTAAATTTTAGTTCATTTCTTTTCAGGAAGCATGCTGATTTAATATTCTCGCTCATTTATTAATATTCTCACATTTTTGTCCATTTTAAATTTTGTTAAAAACCCCCCCCCCTCTCTCTCTCTCTGTATATATAAATTATATTTACATATCAGTGAGATGAGTTTGACAGTGAAAATCTGGGGTTAATGATTTCAAATACTAGTTAAATTATTTCGAATAGAATTATTAAAGTTGGTGATGATATATATATATATATATAATCCAGTGAGCACAGTCAAATATAGAAATCCCAATATTGCATGATTATTCAAATGCATTCCAAATGTATATACAAGATATTTGCATAATTTAACTACTTATATATATATTATATATACATGTGTGTGTGAATGCATATGGTATCAATATATAACAAATTAAAAGAAAATGTTATATGATATGAGCTAGCAAGGCTTTGGGGAGTATAGTGAAAGTAAATGCATATAAATGATAAAAGGGGTTGAAAAATAAGTAGGATGAACGAAAATGTTAACTAGCTAGTGTTATTAGACAGACAGACAGACAGTGACAGAGGTAGGACAAGACATATGGAGTCGTCATTAGTTGAAGTTCCACCAGAAATAACCACCTTCAAGTCCCTCGTACAAAATATCTCCCTGCATCTCACTACACATATTTTCTTCCTTGCATTCACTCAATTCATCAAATATTTGAATCTCATATACACACACACACTACCTCCTCCTCAAAGTAAACCAAGGTTGACTTTTTTTTGTAAAGATTAATGAATATCAATGCACCACTTAAAATGCATATAATTAAATTACACATAAGAAATTTATAAGTAAGTCAAATTAGTTTAGAAACACTTATAAATATAAATACTTTTACATAACGAATTTAACTTCATTAATCTCTACAACTGAATTCAACTAGCTCTTAAATATATTAAGGATCGAATGTAGTGTATATATAATGAATGAAAATGGTAACTAGGATATGGAAGAATGTATTAATGTAGAAACTGCTGGAGCGGTCTTGGCCACTATTACAGTTTAAAATGCATGTTGGATCATTCATTCATGTACTAATTAATAAGTCATAAAAGATATTAACGTGTCCATTTGACAATGCGGAAGAGAAGTACTTTTACGCAAGTCGAGGCAAATATGTGAATGGGATTATCTTGTTTTACAAAAAACACTGTTGAATGTGCTTTTGGGTATAAGTTAAGCGTTGCGATAAGCTTATTTTGTCAGATGCAGTACAACAAGTGAATCCAGTCTAGTTTATTCTTTTAAACATATTATTAGATTCATGGATGATGGATCAATAACGTGCGTTGAGCCAAGTTATCAATCAAACCAATAAACACTACCAGAAAAAATTCCTTAATATATGTAATTAATATGATACTATGAGGAATCTATATATTGTAAATTTAAAAGACATAGTGAATTAGGATATTATATTTAGGACTAAAGTAAATATTTTTCTACCTCCTATACTTAGCAATGCATGGCTAGTATTAATTATGTATATTTATGTATTTATTTAAATAATAATTATATTTAATTAATTAGCACAGTGTTTTGTTGTTGTTGTTTTTAATAAAAAGGCATTAAATAATTGTAGTGCTGTTCTCAACATTATCTTCACATAAGATAGGTTAATGAGTAAGGACCCACCAAGAATGATGGTGCTTGGTGGTGAAGATTAGGTAAATGTCAAACATCTTCTAAAGGCACACAAGATATTATAATTCAACAAAAAGCAATACTTGGAATGGCCTACACATGTGTGAGAGTGTGTCATCTTCCCAAATTGATGAGAGATTATTACAAGTCTGTTTCCAAACAATGCCACAGCAGGCAACATCCTCATCAGTGGCGGAGCCAGGACCCGAGAGTAGTGGGGGTAATTTTTTTATTTTTAAACAGATGACGCCAAGCTTGTTAGTATAGATAATTTGAGTGGATTTAAATCTTTAAAATCAATGGGTGCATAATAAAAATCTAATAATAATTTACATGTAAAGTAAAAAATTCAGTGGGGGCATTTGCTCACACTGAAGCAAAGGTGGCTTCGCCACTAATCCTTATGGTTGGGCGGTACATACATATGGTTTATTTTGATGGAAACAATTTTCTATTGAGAACATAAATCCATGGAATGTAATGTATCAATTCCACTATTTTTAATTAAAATTATCCTTGGTGTATCTGATGTGAATAAAAAAAAGACATGAATGTAAAAATATAATACTCATTTGGTCGATCCTTAATGTAGAATCTAATTGGAAAGTTGATTCTGATAATAAACGTAGCATCTACTTCTTATTTTTATCAATTTTTTTTTTCAAATTACTTGTATTAATCTCTCTTAGCAACAATCAAGTAAGAGAGGGAGGGATAGAATTAAGAAAGATGAATTATGTTGTTTTAGAAAAAAAAACATGTCATGTTGCACTAGAAAAAACAGATCATATTAACTTGCATCTTTAATGTAATCTTATTCGGTAAATACATCAAGCATGAAAGTAATACAAATGTCAAATGTATGTGTAAATAAAGTGGATAAAATCCCATAATGTACCAACAAGACGTGAATTATGTCATGTTATTGAATTTCATGTAGTTCCAAAACTGCCACCAAACAACTTGGATCAAGTGGGGAGGCCACTATATTGATGCATTCTTGTGATATTGCTGAAAATTAATGGGGTCACTTGCCTCCCACCCCCATTTTATTGATTATCCCCTCAATGAGTCAATAATCAATAAAAATATATATCCCACAAAAAACATTAAAAATTATATATCCCCTCAATGATGTTGGCATGTTCCTGAGAAAATAAAGGTTTTCATGTAGTAAGTAACCCATGAGAGAATTGCTACAAACTCACTTCAAGTCAGGAGAGGGACGTCTATGACCGGAAATTGTCCTTTTGGATGTCAATGTGAGGAGAGTGTCATACATGCTCTTCGAGATTGTAACAGAGTGAGAGATGTCTTGAAAGAAATGCTTAATACTAACAGTTATACTGCTTTCTTTTTTCATGATTTACAGGAATGGTTCTCTTGGAATGCAACCTACCAACCTAGTAAGGTTAGGTTCCGCCGATGGCCATCGTTGAAGGTTTTTGCACATGTTTGTTGGATATTATGGAGAATGAGTTGTACGCAAGCATTAGAATCTACCGAAGTATCCGCAAAGGAGATTTTCCAACAATGCATGTTCCATATTATGGAAAATGTCACTAATGGAAGATTCTTTCACAAGATTTTCTAGGGGGCTCGATTTAGGCCACGCACTGGACCCCGCTGCCTAGTGGAGTAGTAAGACTGGACGGTTGACGCATTAGTTCGAGCACTCAACCATGCTGCGTGTGGCGGACTCATTAGGGGTTTCAGAGGTCGCTTGGGCATGTTCCTATAACTACAGCTGAGATTTTGTCAATCCAAACTGGGTTGGAAGTGTGCCACCTTCTGCAGTTAAAGGACATTCAAGTTTTCTTCAACTCCCTAGAAGCAGTCAACATTTTGCTCAGGGATCGAAGGCCTACACATCGGTTGCACCTTGAAGTTGAGGACACTCGTCACCTGATTTATGGAAACTGGAATGTGGAGTTATTTCACGCACCTAGAAAAAGTTTAAGGTGTGCTGATATTTTGTCAAAGGAAAATCTTCCCATAAGCTCTTAGACATTCATTTTTTGGCATGCACCACCGAGATGCAGGGAACATCTCCTACTTGATCAATCTTTTGTTAGGGGTACAATCCCCCAATTCAATTAATATTGTGCTCTATTTGCTTTTAAGCCTAGCTTGCCTATGTAATTAAAAACATAGAGACAGATTAAAATGCTTTCTGGTTGACATGGTAAAAAAGGGGGACGTTGCGTGAGAGGGTGAAGTTCATCTGGAAATTTGATAGATTTTAGTTATGCAGAGGGAATATGATGAT
This sequence comes from Vachellia pachyceras, assembly GCA_025593235.1. Lineage (NCBI taxonomy): Eukaryota > Viridiplantae > Streptophyta > Magnoliopsida > Fabales > Fabaceae > Vachellia > Vachellia pachyceras. The sequence goes on along the minus strand of JANTPZ010096261.1, from coordinate 3,087 downwards.
ATGTATTGGACGAAGCTAAGAGGTGATGGTACAGTTTTTTTTTTCCGGTAAACCTAGGGTATCCACCGCCGGAAGCAATGACTAATCCCTTCGCTGATTGCGGGGCACCTCGATGGGTGGGATAGCTGGCCCTGGTTATTAAGAAGCTGCATGCCCACTGACCTTGATTAAGCTTGGATCAGCCCCACATCGCTGAACCAACCCCCCAAGGTTAGGTGATGGTACAGTTTCAAAGATATTTTGAAGCTCTTGAAGTATATGTATTGGGCAGTACTGAAGTTCGTTTTCGGTGGATATTTGCATGTTTGATCAATCATGGGTTTAGATGACCAATGTGCCAACATGAGACACTGCCTGTATCGATATTCAAAACCCACGTTCATGTAAATCAAGATAAAACCCATTTACATGTTTATCTTGTAGGCGGTAACTTATAAACGGGCACAACATATTGTAGTAATTGATAGGTGAAACAACTAGGTCTCATTATGTGAAATTTCTTTTAAAATAGTAATTGTTTTTGAATTTGTTTTTTATTCTAATTAGTTTAATATTTGTAAATATGCATGCCTCTTGGTCATTTTCCCACTAGCTTTCATTTTCAATACATATAACGTATGGATATACATAGAATATAGCTTAAAACATGATTCTATTTTCTTAAAAAAATAAATACAAAATATTCTGACTGATTCACACCGACTTCCACTTCACAACAATAATAAAATATTATGACTCAATCTTTATAAGATGGTTCAAGTATAATATTTTTATAAACTTATTATAAACATAAATAAATATATTTAAGTTGTTAAAATGTAATCTTCATAATTTATAACTGCTATTATACAGACAAAATGGAAAAAAAATGACTTGAAAATATTATACCAATAATTCAATGAAATTTTAAATACTAACGATATTGTTTTTAATTTAAAGGTGAAGATGAGATATTGAGAAGAAAAGGAGAGAAAAAAATGAAAGGAAAGGATCTTTTCTCCATAACTCAATTGTCAAGAGATACCTTTAAACACAAAAATACTCTGGAAACATCTGAATTGGACAATTCACAATTCAAATGTGCTATTAGCTGAAAAACCTACAAAGAAAGAAGGGCTTAGTTTTGGTGGGCACTGAGCCCCACAACTTGTAAACATCTAAACAGGACAATTCACAATTCAAAGGTGCTATTAGCTTAAAAACCTACAAAGAAACAAGGGCATAGTTTTGGTGGGCACTGAGCACCACAACTTGTATGGGTTGATACTCTCTCAAATGGGAACCATGCCTTATCACCTTGTCCACCACACCATTCATTGCTTGTTTGTGCCAAACATGCACCTGCGCCTTGTTGGGTCGAGTCCCATCACATTTGAATTCCACAGCCCTTAAACGCTGCCAACTATACTTCATTTCCCTTTCGACCTTACAACTTAAAAACTCGTCACTGTCAAGTGCCTCGTCTCAAGTGACACTCGCACCTTTTTAAATGGAGAGGTTGGAAAAATGAACTGATAATAAAAATATAACAATTTCCCAAATGAAAAATGAACGCCTGCCTTGGTACTTGATGACGGTTATTAACGTACCTCTTTCCACTTATGACATTCACCAAATTTCCTTGGGCAACCCATCCTTCAATCCATCCTATTACACGAGATTTCCCAATCTGTTTGTATTTGTAGATGAAATCGCATGGCTTGAAGATTAGACATTTCTGATATGGCACCTAATCATCATCGCTTTAGAATGATTCACAAAAGATCAGGGCACATGGTCCCATCCTTTCAAGAAGCAGCAGTGTAAACTAAAGGTGTGGCTCTTAAATGTTGTCCTAACATAAAAAATTGCACTCTAATGAAACTAAAACAACGTCATATCTGCATATGTTTTTCCTATTGATCTTTCTCATGGGAATGATATACCCAGCTAAATGTGTGGCCAACACATCATGACAAAATGAAGACGTCACTCCCATTCTTTGAGTCTTGACTCTAGCAACCAAATGGGCCCTTTATTCTTCTGGCATTGTGTTCATGGCCAAGCCCTTTACCACGTGCCGACATTGAAACCTGAGACGTGTAGGGGGAAGAGAAGTCACTTAAAAGTGAGCAATGCCAAATGGAGGTAAAAAGTTTCAAGAATATAACATGAGATGATGAAGAGAAACATTTAGATGCCTGAGTGAAATGCAATGCTATACATGGAGATCACAAATATCAAGCAATTTACCAACAGTCAAAATAATTTTCCAACCAGTCACTGGTAGTGCTTCTACATAAATGATTATCACCATTCCACATGCGAGCAGAAACAAGAATGATCTCAAAGCAGTAACATGTATGTTTCAAGGAGGTTTTGACCTCCAACTACAGCCTAATTAGCTTTCTTTTCCTTGCTTGTTGTTCTATCAGCTTTTCATTCTAGAGAGGAAGGAAAAAAGGAGTCAAGTCTAGAGAAAAGAAAGGGAGGGAAATTTTCATAACAGAAACGGGCTATTGATACGAACAACATAAATAAAACTGTTTGCTCAGAAGGTCAGAATGATAAACATATTTAGCACAAAAAAAGGTTAACATAGGACTATATATACCCATAACATGAGACAGATACCAGATTAAATCTTCTGAAGTAGGAGCAACCTCTTCCTGACACTGATTCCGGCACTTAAACAGTAATCTGAATGGCATGATCTGTGGCGAATAAGCAATCCAGTTCATAATTTCAGGTAAAAAATAAAGAAAGCCTGACATGCGGAAGCCTATAATACATGAGATTGTATGTTAATGTTGGGAAACTGCATGCACGGAATCAAATAGCAAATTGCTTGAGATGGCATTTTCTCACCAGAGAAAGTGTAAAGGATGTTAAACGTATGTCCTGCCGAAGGCTGAGAGGGAAATTTACTGTTGAGTCCCAAATAAGGGACTTATTTATCAAATGATCCCAAATTTTAAAATATTTAAAAAATGGTCCCATTGACAACACGAGGTGTTGTCAATACAGCACATGGTGTTGTCAGGGGTTGTCAAGTGACAACACCATGCGCTGCATTGACAACATCTCGTGTTGTCAATGGGACCATTT
>JANTPZ010096257.1:0-21425 GCA_025593235.1 Vachellia pachyceras | reverse complement strand
CATTTAATATAAGAGTCGGTTAAATTTTGTTAAGAGATTGAAAAAAGTAGATAATTGATATATTTATAATTTTTGTCAAATTAATTTGCATGACTTGTATATAATCTAATATATGCGTAAGTATTTCAAAATGTATATATAATTAAAATAGTTTATTTAATTTTATTAATCTTAAAAACAATGTTAAAGAACGGAGGTGGTAGCATTGTAAAAGGGAGAGTAGCACGTAAATGGAGGTGGTAGCATTGTAGACAGGTTTAAACAGTAAAAAGTTCAACTAATCCATTTACTCGAGGATGGAGCAGGTAAATGGTTATTCAGATTAAATTTCACTCATAGCCAGTGGTCTAGATGTTTGTTTTATCTGATGAATTCATAGAGCAATCCCGCATTTTCTATTAAAAAAGCCATTGGAATTATGGAAGAAAATAAAAAAAAATCCACCATCACTTTCAATTTTCCATGTGATGCAGGGTACATAATAATAATAATAATAATAATAATAATAATAATAATAAAACAACAACTTAATACTATCTTTGATCTTTAATATAAAAACTAAATGACTTATTTCAGAGAGATTAATAAAGATGGGAAGGAATATTTTTATTATTTTTCTCTAAACTAATTTACCTTACTTATAAAATGATATGTAATCTAATGATACACGTAAACATTTCACAATATATGTCTTCATCAATTTATTTAACCTTTTTAGTCATAGTAGAGATCAGCTAATAAACTGGTGATGCATCTGCATAAGCAGGTTACTTGAAGTAGGGTTTACTATACACTCGTCCTTTTATATTACATATATTGAATTCATCTATACACTGATTTCTAGAGACTTTTATGGAAACTTTATCCAACTAATATATAACCAATAATATCAGGCATCTACTTGTGTAAATTCTAGAGCGTTTGCATCTGGATCACGCGTGAAGATTGCTGGTCTTCCGGATTTGCTTAGTGTGTAAGGTATACCTGAAGTGTAAGAAAAGCAGTCAAACTAAGAGCTTGTTTGGCACACAGAATAAAAAATAAATTAATTGAACAAAATGGTCTTGAAGATGAAAAATGATCCTTGAATGATTGTAAACATATAATAGACAGTACAGAAATTTCACAGCAAGGACCAAAACAGGAAGGCATGGTGAAGGGCAAGGTATTTAATTTAAACAAGGACAGAAAGAGTACCAGCTTCATCAAGGATTGTTTTCAGCTTTGAGACATCCCGGATCGCGATACATGTATGACGATCTCGGCCCCCATGTTCAGGCCTTCCAGTTAAAGGATCAGGATTTGGAAGCTCCATCAAATGGATCATCTCAGAACCTACCCAAAGCCAAGCACCTCTGTATGGAAGCTTATCATGTGGCCTGGCTTCATTAATCTTGAGACCTGATTTGCATTGAAACTAGTTCTTGAAACAGTTTATTCTTGTTAAGAACCAAGTGTATACAAGAAATATATTAGAGAGTAAATGTACATACCTAGCACGTTTTGATAGAAGTCTAGCGATCTTTCTAAGTTCTCACACAAAATTCCAACATGGTGTACACTAACAACCCCATAATCTGGAAAAAAAAATAGCATCAACATGATTAGGATAAGAACTTAAAATAGGAGAGATTCTATGCTACTCTTTATGACTCAAATCCAAATAACAAGATGGATAAGAAAAGGCCGGTCTGAAACACATTAATAGCAGGAAATTAACTGTAATCAATGTAATTTCATTAGGTGCTTAAATAGAAATATAGCAGTAATAAGAGACACTTTTTGTTTAGAGCAAATAATTTGATGTTCTGTAGTAAAAGATGACCACATGATATGTATGCTTCAACAGCATACCATTTTCTTCATTGACGCGAACCGGTTCTTTCTCAATCACATTTCCTTCAACAGCCATCTGCTGAGCATTCGCTGAGAAACTAGACACAGGACATCTACCAGTTCTTCCGAAAGCATTATCGAATTTTACTGGGAAGCTAACATGATTCACCTACAAGAAAAGGGGAAAAGAGAAGAATAAGAAAGGTGATTCAGAGAAGAATCGAGATGTTAAGAGAAGAAAGGAAAGAGAGGGAATCTGTAGAAAAGGGAAGTTAAATGAGAACTTTCCTTCCCCTTGTTTGGAGTAATTTTCCCCTCAAAAGGAAGGGAGGGATGAAACATTTGACTAAAGAATTTAGGCCTTAAGTTTCTGCCGAGCATTTAAAAGAATTAGATAACAGATTTCAACTGAATTCATTAGGCAGAGTTCTACTGCTGAAATTCTTAATAAATTTTGTAAGTTGGATTCTTAATAAACACTTGCAAACTCAGAGATATATGTTTCGCTAAATCCAAATGTTTGTTAGCTGCAGTAGAAACAAGTAGAAACAAGCAAAAACCTGCTTCTTGATTCCTTATTGAAAGCTAAGAACTAACAACACCACCCCCCCCGGGGGGGGGGGACAAAAAAAGGCCTCAAACCAGTAGTCCACTTATTAGGAACAGAGATTTACACTCACAACACTACACTGTGTTTCCCTGATCATAACTGGAGAACCAACTTCCCAGTTTCCCGACTTGAAAGTCATGAGAAAGCTCAAACAACAAGCAACATGAGACCTTGATGTAACTGGGAAAAAACCTACCTTGTGAAGTTGTAGAGGAGGAATAAAGGAAGATGCTTTGAGAAGGGACGCCATGGTCGAAGGAGCATTTGCTGAGATTTGGTGCGCGTGTTTGTTTTATGAAGTCAGAATCAGACGAAGAAGCCACCAACGAGTGGATACAACTCTTCTGGGCCTGAGGCTCACAAATTCCAGAGTGAAAACGAGCCACTAATATGGGGAATGCGAGACATGTTTAAAAATTAAAATTGTAAATATCAAATTCATAAAATACAATATAATATTAAACACGCTGATTAAGAAAAGTGGCAACATGACAATTCTTGTAGCCTTGCTAAATTATACTGCCTCCCTCCCTCCCTTCCCTCCTAGATATAAGATATAGAAGAGGAAGGCAAAAAAGAGAGAGGAAAGAGAGGGAGCTAACAGAAACATTTGTTTTTTATAACTATTTTTCCAAATTCTTCCGATACATATATTAAAAAATATTCATCAAGAAGCAGTTTTTAAAAGCATAACAAGATTAAGGGATAACTTAAAGAACCAACTAAGGCTAACCAACAGAGGACGGGCTATCTGATAATCAACCCGTAACCGACCAGTTTATTCTATAACCAATTCATGATAGCTTGTAACCCAACATAAACCCATTTTTTTTGTTTCCCACCCGATTCATTGGAGCTTCGTTCCGACTAGTCCGTACCCGACCCACGTCGCGCACCTGGAAATGGTGGGTGAGTCTCCCAACGATGGCTGCTGCATACACCAGGACTCGAACTCGAGACCTTACTTAAGTTGGAACAAGCCGCTTACCACTTAATCAAACCGGTCATTGGTAACATAAACCCATTTAAACCCAAAATAAAAGGGCGGACATGGACAGCCCAAAACTTTACCCATGGCCCATCTCGTATGCCTCAATAACCCATATGTTATGGGTCATTTTTGGGCGGGCCGGTTTTGATCTGCCAATTGCTTTGGTTCATGTTTGAGGTGAAGTGACCTTTATAACCATCCAGACCAGCCCATGCCAGAATTATGAATAGGCGCAGTGTATAAATTCATGGCGATTCAACAATTATCTAATTGTATAAAAAAAACAATTATCTAATTATTTACCCATCGTCCGTGGGTTCAACTGGCGAAGGTATTGGACACTCTCACTAAAGGGAGAGGGTTCGATACCTGGGAAGGTCATTAGTATTCGATTCGGTTATCACTCATGCTGCTGAAAATCAAAAACAGTTGCCAAAACAGTAAGTGAGGTTGAAAAATCAAAAAAGGTTGTTGGCTAAGGAAGGCACACGTGGGATGGGATAACGACCCAACAAGACAGAGTAAATAAATAGGATTCCGCGGCTGATAAGGAATGGCGGCCCAACACATTCTTGGATCCTTCCCTCTTCCAACTTTTACCAATCAAATTGCCTTCTCTCATGTATAAAAAAAAAATGCCTTCTCTCTCTCTCTCTCTCTCTCTCACGCGCTTCTCACTCTTCAACCTTTTACAAGCAACTCAGAACATTGGCAGTTATTTTGAAATTTGGAGATGGAGAGAGAGAAGGTGCAAGAGTGGGATAATGACAAGAAGATGCTGACGTGGGCAGAGTGATGAGATGTAATACGCGGTTGGACGGCTGGGGAGCGCTTTCCTGGAAACTTCGCTCAACATCCTCTCCGTCCATTTTTTTTTGTACCTTTTCAAAAAAATAATCAAAAAACAAAAGTCGTGGCTTTTCATTTACACGTATTCAAGCTTTGCAAGTAAACTCGTACTCTTCATCTGATCCCCAATTCATTATCCTCTTACATTTTTTCCCCAACTCTAGTTAAGTTTCACTTTGATTTAACTATTGTATTTAACTATTGGGACAAAAGGATATGAAACAACTTTGACATTAAATTACTTAAACCCTAAATATTTAGTCAAATTTAGATATTAGGTCCGTTTGTCAAAGCGGTGGAAAAGTACTTATGGGCTTATTCACACAAGTCGAGGCAAATATGTGAAGGAGATTGTCTCGTTTTACGGAAAAACACTGTTGAACATGATTATGGATATAAACACCTTGTTGCCAAACAAGCTCATTAAGCTCTATTATACACACTCGTTTGTTAATCACTTGAAAGACTGAGGCTTAGATCTATAAAGTATGCTAGTAATATTTTATTTTTAAAATTATGCATATAATATATATATGATTTTATCTACATATTGTCGAAAATCGATTTAATTATACATTGAGATTAAGACATGTTCATATGTAAAATTTTTGGTAAACGTTCCTTTGAAGAAATGATTTAAATAGGTCTATTTAGACAGTATTTTTCTAAAAAAATAAATATCATAATATCATTCAATAAATCCACGTGCTTTTTTCTCTTGATTTAGTCAAAATATATTATAACTTCACGAGAAACTACGGAATAAATATATATTATTAGGAATCTAATAGTGCACTCAAAAAACTGTAATAAAATAGATTCCTGTGCATATTTTTTATTAAAAAATTAAATAAACTGATATATTTATCATTTTTCTTAGATTGATTTATCTAACTTTAAAAAATAAATATTATTTAAATATATATGTAAACATTTCAATAATCTATAGTAGTTCATTTAATTTTTTTTAATCCCCTAAAAAAGTTAACTGCATTTGTATAAGACAACAGCATCCTAAATATCAATAATCAGTATAATGACGAGAACAAATGGAAGGTAAGAATTAATTTGGTCGGAATATATAAATAAAATTGCAACAAAATAAATAATAAAGGCGGGAAAGCAAAAGAAAATGATGTGTTCACACTTCACAGTTCAAACCAGATGACCTGAAGGGAAGGAGATCGATGTTATGAACCGAAATAAACTCAATAATTTTTTTATGGCATCATCAATGATGTGGATGGACTCTGATTGAGAAATTTACTGTTTAGTTCCATATGGTAAACATATTTATCAAATGGTCCCAAATTTTAAAATATTTAATAAATTGTCCCATTGGGGACTGAATAGTAAATTTCCCATTGTGCTTTGAATGATACTCAACTTGATTTATATATATACACACTTGCAAATGCATTAACGTGGACTAAATATAATTCAATTTCAACCAGTCTAACGCATATCGTTGACAATTATTTTTATTACAGGATTACAAAATGTGGTTGTTGTTATGTTGTAATATCTCAATATACAATTTAATACAATTTTAATTCTTTAATTTTATTTTTATTTTAAATTTTAAACTTTTGGGTCAGATTCACAATCCGTGTTAGAATTAATTTATTTTAAATTATTGTTCCAAGTTTTAAATAAGCATGTAAATAATTCTAGTTCTACTTGTGTAAAATGCTTTTTAAGTAAGCTTGAAGGTATCCCAAACAAAATAAATAGGTAGAGCATCTAATTTAAAATAGTTTATCAATATAAAATGTAAATGATACAGGGGGTTGCATAAGATAAAAGGGAAAAAAAAGGGAGATTTATTGTAAGATCCTAAAGAATAAAGTTATTTATGAAAAGCTCTCAAGAGTTGTCAATGGCAGCTACTCCACTTGTCAATAGTACTCCTTAACTTGTCATGAACAACCTCTTAGAACCTTTTCATAAATAACTTCCTTCTTTGAAATCTTACAATAAATCTCCCAAAAAAAACACGCATCCATGTAAAGCACAGGAAATGAATCTGGCGTTAGAAGAAAATTTGTCAATCCACTTGAAAACTGATCGTTGTTTTAGAGCTTGTTTTGATGTAAGGTTGAAAATAACTTTTACAGATTTCGAGACAAAACTAGGTTTTGGAGAATTGATTTTGAAAAATAGCTTTTGCAGATTTCGAGGCAAAACTTATGTTTTAAAAAATGATTTATGTTTGGAAAGTTATTAGCGTTTACAGATTTCGAGTCAAAAAAGTGAGTAGAAAAAAGGAAAGTAGGAAGGAGAAAGAAAGAAAAAGTATGAAAGAGGAAAGAGTATGAAAAAGAAAACTTAGGTTTCAAACTGAGGTTTTGTAACCAAAATAGCTTTTGGGAAAAAAATTGTACTTGGACAAAACCTCAGTTTTGGGATAAAACTTAGGTTTTGAAACCAAATCTAGATTCTAGAATTGGTTGCCAAACAAGCCCTTGATGTATTTGAAACTTTACATGTTAGGAAATCATGTTCTCTTTTAAAATAAAAGGCAAAATAAATGATCTGTTAGTTTAATCCAATTGTTAAAATAAACTTGATTCAGCCATGCTATAAGTTATTAAATCAAATCAATAAATTAAATCCTAAATATAACATCTCTTTCTTAAATATGAGGATTATTTTTATATGATTATTTGCCTCAGTTAAATTTAAATACTATAACGTCTACTTGAGACCGATTTTTTAAAAGAGTTTTCTACATTCTCACAAAATTCAGGTAAAATTATTTTTACTAAGATCAATCACTTGTTAATTTCTCAGTAACAATTCTAATTCAAGCAATTAATTTTAAGTTCAACCTAAAGTAAACGATCATTTCAACTAAAAAAAAAAGTAAACGATCATGAGTTTTATTTAAAACAAATGTGTTTTACACATTAAATAATGTGACTTCGCCGACAAAACAGTATTCAAAGTTTATAATTGACATGTTTAGTATCAAGCATCGCTATTTTAATATCTTTATCTCTAAATAATTAAACTTTAAGTCATCTCTGCAACATTATTATGTCACGTGCATGAAGTAATATTTTAGTTCATACATATGTTTGACAACGTGCCACAAATCTTATTTTAACAACCCTCAATGATTAAATGGATGTTTCTTTTTTAAAAAAATCAAGGATTACTGGAAATTAATAAAATATTTATTCGTAATTCATGTGTGATATAACTTAATATTTTAAATCTTACTGAGAGCATGAAAATGTGTCTGTGACTTATAATTATTGTGATTGTCGATAACCTTTATAGACATAAAAATATTAATGTCATGTGGGTACTTCTAATTCTGTTATTTGATTGATGGAGAATTTGTCATGTTAATGATATTATTTATACACAATTAAAAATTTAAAAATATAAAATGCAGATGATAAAATTTAACTGCTGAGGTTGTCATTAACAACATTATCAGCCTCCATTAAAAACCTCAGCAGTTACTCCTGGGACCTTATGATAATTTTATAAATATTTGAGACATTTTATTTGTTAATTCTTCTATTTGGGATTTAAATGTAAATTTCCGGATCTTCTTCTTGTTACCAATGGCATATCACACCTCACATATTTTACATACATTAAAAAAAAACCAAACCGAGGCAAATAGTACATTGAGAGAGTGTAATGATCATTTCTAAAAATATTTTTATAAGATAAAATCTAACTCATATATTTAACTTAAGTTATATAAAATCACTTTAAAAACAAGTTAATCTAAACACCCCGCCACGTGATGTATTAGTGGCTGCGAGATAATGACACGTGAATCGGAGGTCATTATGAAAGCAAATGAAATAATTATTGCTACTTTATGGCGTCAGCCATTGGGGGGGTTGATGGTTGTCATGCTACGCCTAACCGGAGGTTAGAAGTCAATTGTCAACCTGGACCATTGACTTGGGCCGCAAGGCCCACCCCAAATACATTTATCTAATGACTAAAGGCTTGTTTGGCAACCAATTCTAGAATCTAAGTTTAGTTTTAAAACCTAGGTTTTATCTCAAAATCGAGGTTTTGTCCAAATAAATTTTTTTTTCCAAAAGCTATTTTGGTTACAAAACCTCAGTTTGAAATCTAGGTTTTCTCTTTCATACTTTTTCCTCTTTCCTACCCACTTTTTTGCCTCAGAATCCGTAAAAGCTAATAACTTCTCAAACATAAATCACTTTTCAAAACCTAGATTTTGCCTCGAAATATATAAAAGCTATTTTTCAAAATTTATTTTTCAAAACCTAGGCTTCACTTCAGAATCTGTAAAAGCTATTTTTAACATTACATCCAACAAACTCTAGACAAACAACCATTGATCAATATATATACCCATCGTCCGTGGGTTCAGCTGACGAAATGATTGGGCTAGCAGTCTCATCTAAAGGGAGATAGTTCGATTCTGGGGAGTGGTACTTTGTTGTGACTCCAATCGCGGCGTTTGGAATGGCATCATCACAGCTTAGTGAAGTTGGATTGACTTATCTGTGTGTTGAGAACTAGAGGGTTTGCTTGACATGTTTTAGTGTCCGTAGGAATAGACCTTGGTGGATAATGAGTTAGGTGCCCTGCTGCTAGATCATAAGTGAACCAAACTCATTTCCTAAAATTTATATATATATATATATATATATATGATCGAGCAAAAATGCAAGCATAGGAAAAAGAAAAGGGACAGTGAAATAAAAAATCCTCCAAGATTTATATTAATCTCAAGTGGAGACTGCAAAATCATCTAATCATTAATAACTATAAATGTTTCTTATTCTTAATATAAGATTTGATTAACTTTTATTTTTAAAATTAAATAAATCCCTTAAAATTATTTATATTTATAATTTTTCTTTAAATTGATATATTTAATATATAAAATAATAATAATAATAATACACCTAAATAAATACTTTTAAATGGTTTATTTAATTTCCTAAACAAAAGTCAACATCCTCTTATAACAAGGATATCATATAAAGCTTTCAATAATTAGTTTCAAGCTAACTTCTTTTGTTAAATTACATAAATACTCATGATAACTAATAATTGACAACTATATTGGCTATGTTTATTATAACATGTGAAAAATAAGTTTATACAGGTTAAGATAAAATAAATATCACATATTTATCTTGTAAAATATAAATTATGTTAGAAAAGTAGTTTTTACAGCTATTTTAAACAATGAAAACTATCAATAATGGTTTCAGCGTAATAAATAACAATTTTAGCTTAAAATGACGATGAAAGTGATAACAACTCATTTCAATTGTGAACCAATGCTAAAAACCAAACAAAATAATATAAAATTCCATTATTAATAATTTTGTGAGAAAGAAAATTCCGTCCTAATTTTCTATATTTTTTAAATGTAAGAAGCTGTATACAGTTAATTGTCTCTGTTTTAGCTACTTTTGGCATTCCATAAAGTTAAAACTGTTAAACTAAAGTTGTTATAAATCGTTTCACAATGTAGAATTGTAGATGCCACTGGCGATAGGCATTCAGGTAATTTCACAAAAATTAATTTCAGACCAGTTTCTAGGGATCTCATTGTAATTAAGCCACTTCAAAGTCTTGATTTGAAAATTCACCTATTTTAGGAGAACTTTTTTGTCATTCTCCCAAAAGAAAATTCATATTTTAGATAATACGCATAATGATTTTATTTTGACACCCAACAATCATCTGTACAAGTCGAGATTCTTCTTCTTTTTATACCTAACAATTGCAATTCAATCTTTTAATTCATATTCTTCATCTGTTAAATGACATTTCAATTGCAAATTTTTATAAATCAATCTTTTAATTTAAGCAATGTTATCGTTGGTTAGTTTTGTTAGGTGTACAGGTGTAATGGATTTGTTTAACAGAAAACGCACGTTCAACAATCTTTTTTTTTTAAATTAAACAATCTCCTTCCTATATTTACTTCAACTTGTGTAAAAGTACTTTTCTATCGCGTTCTCATGCGGACACAATATTTTCTCATCAAATAGACTCCGTGCAATTCTTGTTTCTTAGAATAATTCTTTTGAATCTACATGTAAAGTCAATTTTAATCAATTCACAATGACGGATACAAGTTAACAATTAAAAGATTTATATTTTTTTATAAATTTTAAATAATTTTTAATATTATTGTCATCAATTATACATACTAAACGAGTAAACGTTAACGTCATAGTACTTTTTATTTCATCTCACCAACCTTATAAACATTGGAATATATAAAAAAAATTCAATACTTTTTTAAAACTAACGAATGCTTAACGATAAAGATAAAAAATCAAAATTACTTTCTAAAAACCGTCTTATAATTTGGTCCTTGTTTTAATACATAATAGATGAGAATGAGAAAAGCAATTATGCAAATATAAGATGTTGAATTGTTGACGGAGGAGATGAATTTTGACATAAGAAACAAATGCAATAAATATTTATGACGTCATTGATTATGTGGACCGATTGTGACGTGTCACATGTCTTGACTGTAATTTGAGGCTTTAGGTTATACTTCTATTAATTGTCAACCTAGTCCATTGACTTAGATTATAGATTAGTATGCATGTCCGAAAAATACACATAAATCAAGATTAAATATCTTAAAATTTGTAAAAAAATCTTGAAATCTGTAAAAAACATTTTGAAATCCATAAAATCATCTTAAAATCTGTAAAATCATCTTCGAATCAGTAACTCTTTTCTCCCAATAGATTCTCAAACACTCACACTTTCAATATGCATATACGGACAAATTTTCAAAATATATTAATTTATTTAAGAAATATATATAATATAGGACAAATAAATAATTTTCATTCATTTTTAAAAAATGAGATAATTTTTTAATTAGATATTTTATTATTTGGAACTTAGAAGAAGCTTGGCCTGAGCACTATTTTTTTTTTTTTTTGCCTTAGATGTCCTTATTTTATAATGAACTTAATGTGGCATTTTTATTATTCTGTGAAGAGAAATATCTTAGCACTTTATAAATTAAATTATTGCTTTGCTTAATATGTGAGTAAATAGCTGAAAACATTAAGGACTGATATATATTAACAAGTGCCAACACCAAAACGATAGTAATATTCAACTATTTCAATTTGATTAAAGAAAGAGATTATTAGTACGAGTTAACAACAGTCTTCTGTTTTTTTAAGAAAAAAATTGATCCATTATCTTTTTATATTTCTGAAGTTAAAAAATAAAGTGCGAATAAAAAGAGAAAAGTGCTAAAAGAATACCCCAAAACAAAAGCTATTACCCACAACCACATGAAATTTGTTTAAAGATATACGACTTACATTAATTGAATTTGTTTAGAGATTAAAAAATAAATAAAAGTACTTAATGATAATATATATTCTGAAATATTAATGTATATCATTGGGTTATACATTAATTATAAGTAAGATAAATTAGTTTGAAGAAGAATTATGAATATATGTAAGTTAATTAACTTCATTAATCTACTCATAAAAAGTCAACTTACTTCATTTTGCAATTAGAGATTTTTCACAGTATTTGTCTAAAAAAACACAATGTGCTTGTTTGAGAATCTCGTTCTTCAAACGGAGCATGCAAAATTCGTAAAAACCATATTAAAATCCATAAAAATCATATTGAAATCTGCAAAATCATATAATAAATTCGTAAACTCCTTTATTTTAACGGAACTTCTTTCTTCTAACGGAATTTCCAAACACACTCAATATATCTTCGTTGAAAGTGTCTTTGATATTTTTCTTGTAGGCCTTCCAATAATATTAAAAAGCTTAGATACCTAAGTTTTCCTTATCCTTTTGGCTAAAATCAAGTGTAGGGGGTTATACATACATACATACACATATATATATATATATATAGCTATGGTCAGGCAGTCAAACTTTAGTATAAACGCAATACTCAAGTGCAACTTCTCATGAATCGCAACCGAAATTTTATTTGAATAAAATATACATACAGATATAATAGTAGGTGGATTTATTTATGAAGAGAAATGAAATAATTAATATATTTTACGACTTCAGTGACGATTTGGCTCGATGTTGATATGCCTTGTTTGGATTCTCGGGTTCAATTGTGCTCAATGACTTTTGCAGACATTTTTTACCCTATTTTTTTTATTATTATGGAATGAGTAAATAAAAAAATATTAATTCTTATGAGAAAATAGATGTAACATATTTTTTTTTAAATTTTGGTCACTTTTTCTACTTTTATTATTTGTAAAATTTTACAAAGCATGACTAGGAAAAAACAAACAATTTAATAGCAAAAATTTCTTGACTAATTTTATAAAATTGATAACAATTATTTACTGAGTGAATATTTGTCTTTCTTTTCCAACGAAAATAATATTTGTATATTCCCTTCACGTTTTCAGCTCAAATGTTTATACTCTTCTTTCACATAAAGGTAGTTAAATAAAATATCTTTAAATGTTCTAATTACTTCTTTAATAAGAAGTCAATAATAGTCAGAGGTCCAATAAGTACCAAAGCATAATTGTGAATTGTCACAATCATACCCCACAAGTTCCATGATATTATTTTTATACCCATATTTTATACAAGGTTCATGATATTTTTATTATTTTACAAGTGAAAATAAATGGCACTTGCAACCTTTATATCAACATATGCTCGGATATATTATGACTATAAGAAAAACAATTGATTAAATTTAAATTGCTAAATTTTGATATGAATTAGTTGAAATCCTCTCTTCTTTTGATTCTTTTCCTCACTTTCATTAATTACAGCATGATTACATCAAATTCTTATCACATATAAATTATAACTTTATTGCCAGTTAAATAAAAGTATTTTGTTTTCAATACAGAAAATAAAAACAAAAGACATCAAATGACAAAAAAAATAAAAAAGATGTTTTGAGATATAGGCCAAAAGAGTGCTAATGAATATGAAAATAATAATTAATTGAATTATCAAATATTATCATAAAACCAGGTCAAAAAAATATTATCATAAAACGTGCAAGAGGCAAGTATTATTTCCTTAACCAACTTTTTTTATTATTGAAAAAGAACCCCTCATCTTCCTTCTATTCTTGCTTCGTCCCCACTCTCTTGTACACGGTCTCTCTCTCTCTCTCTCTCTCTTCCTTGTCTTCGTTGATATTCCTTCAACAATCCCATTCCCAACTGAAACTTCCAATCCCCTGGTCTTTTCCCAACGCTACAACACAAAATTCCAAAATTAAAAAATTAAAAAAAATCCGTTCTCCCCAACCGCGTGAAACGACACGCTTCCCCTATGATTCTATGGATTATTATTACGTCTAATCGTTTTTAAATTGAAAAAGTTTCGATTTTTATCTCCCAAAACGAGTCATAGTCACCGTCAAACTATAGCATCCCCCAACCACGCGTTCAGATTTGCTCACACGCTTCTTCTTCTCTTCTTCAGCCTTCTCTGAGTTCTCTCTATATATCCTCCAAGGCACCATTCTTCTTCCTCACACCCAATTCTTCAGCGTTCACACCTTCCTTTCACACAAAAAACTCAACTTTTTGACCTTCCAATCGCAACCTGTTTCTGTTGGCAGCCCTTTGATTTCACACCAACCCAGGGGACAAAGACTGGTTCTTTGATGGAGATTAGCCCGGTCCCATTTCTTAATCAGGAGGATTATTTTCACTTCTATAACTTGTACTCCGAGATGGATTCATATTTAGGTGTGAACAACAACAATGCTAACAAGAGGGGTCGAAAGGATGACGAAGGAGGCAATGATGGTCGGAGAAATGTTAGCGAGTGTGATGATTTGAAGAAGAATTCGTTGAAGGATATTTTCACTTCGTTGATTCTTTTGGACGACGAGGATAAGAAGAGGGAAATGGAATCTGAGCAAGACAGAGCTATGTTCGAGTATGACTATACGCAGCAAACTCAAGCTATGAATGATTACTTCGTACAGTTTCAGGACCATTACTCTCAGATGGATGAGTCTGACCATTCGCGAACCAAAAGGGCTCGTTTTTCTGCCACCGCAATGTCTGCTTCGGGTTCGGCTTCTGCTGCCGTTTCCGATTCCGCTTTCGTTTCTGACAATGTGGGTTCTGAAATTACGGCGTCGGTGAGTACTGCATCGCCGTCTTCGGGTCAGCACCATCGCCGTCTATGGGTGAAGGACAGGTCGAAGGATTGGTGGGAACGGTGTAACCACCCTGACTTCCCGGAGGAAGAATTCCGGCGATCTTTCCGGATGAGCAAAGCAACATTTGATATGATCTGCGAGGAGCTTGACTCGGTGGTGATGAAGAAGAACACGATGCTTCGTGACGCTATTCCGGTGAGGCAACGCGTTGCTGTGTGTATTTGGAGGTTAGCCACAGGGGATCCTCTTCGACTTGTGTCAAAACGTTTCGGACTAGGCATATCAACCTGTCACAAGCTTGTTCTTGAGGTGTGTTCTGCCATTAAAACTGTTCTAATGCCCAAGTTTCTTCACTGGCCTGATGAAGGGAAGATGAAGAACATCAAGCAGGAATATGAAATGATGTCTGGAATACCAAACGTTGGAGGGTCAGTGTACACTACACATATTCCCATCATTGCACCTAAGATCAGTGTGGCTGCTTATTTCAATAAGCGTCACACTGAGAGGAACCAGAAGACTTCTTACTCAATCACAGTCCAAGGGGTTGTAGATCCTAAAGGGGTTTTCACTGATGTGTGTATTGGTTGGCCTGGTTCAATGCCTGATGATCAAGTGTTGGAGAAATCAGCTTTATACCAGAGAGCCAATAGGGGACTTCTGAAGGATGTCTGGATAGTGGGAAATTCTGGGTTTCCTCTAATGGATTGGGTTTTAGTACCATACACTCACCAAAACCTCACTTGGACTCAACATGCATTCAATGAGAAGATTGGGGACATTCAGAAAGTTGCCAAGGAGGCCTTTGCTAGACTGAAAGGTAGGTGGGCTTGCTTGCAGAAGAGAACAGAAGTTAAGCTACAAGACTTGCCTGTTGTTCTTGGAGCTTGCTGTGTTCTGCATAATATCTGTGAGATGAGAAACGAAGTGATGGATCCAGAGTGGAACTTCGACCTCTTTGATGATGAAATGATAGCTGAGAACAACATACGCTCTGCCAATTCAGGGCAAGCTAGGGATTACATAGCTCACAACTTGTTGCACCATGGCCTTGCAGGCACCAGCTTTTTGTAGTAGGCTCTTTTTTTTTTTTTTGCTTCTGATTTTGTAGTTTTAATTTTATTGTCATTCTTTTGGCTATGTATTCTTAGTCATAGCAGAGAATAAAGATTGTCATATATCCAAAACATACATGTATCTGGCCATACACATTATAAATGAATACCTTTTTAGTGTGAAACGGGTTTTTGTGTCTTCAATCACTCCTAAAGTTTAGCTCAATGCCACATCTTTCCTTTGTGACCATGTCAGATACTGTGCCCCACCGTGGTTGACTCTTGAACTCTAGCTCAGGAAGACCATAAATGATATGCCTTTTGGCTTTCGTACCAAGGGTATCTTTCCCAAGCAAGGATCAATTCTAAATCCTGGCTCACCAAAACTACACGTCAACTTAAATAAATTGTCAAAGAAATTGATGATTGTTTCCTGAAATCCTTAAGTCGGCAAACAGTTTGAAACCTGATTTGGCCTTGTCTGTTAAAATAGTTCCTGTGCTTCCCTTTGCTGGAGCAGAGAAAACCTCGCAGGAGTCAATATCTCCACCTTTCCAGATGAGAATCAACATGAAATCTTTCTAGTCTCGGTATTTATTTCGAAATTCGAACAGATACAAATACGGTTCTCAAGATCGGAGATGAACACTAGAATAAAGCTACAAATTTCTTCTTCTCTTTACCTCAGAAACAGGACCCCTGTTCTTTCCCACATGTCCTTCAAGTTTTCTTCTATCACAAATAGGAGCAGTTAGGAAGATTGATCATTACCGGACAGTTTAAGAGGAAGGTGAGAAGCAGTGCGATGTAAGCCCGATTCACGCGCCTTATCAATCGCAAATGAGAGGGAAAAAATGATGAAATAAAAGGAATGAACCGTGCACCTGCTTCTGCATTTCTTCCACAATTGGGATTATAGTTAACTAGATAGGTAAATTTAGTGAAACCTCAATGTTGTGAATAATTAGAGGTCGTCATTTTAGGGCTGGACAGTGGTGCGTGTTGCTCCCAAGTGTAGTCTTCCACCACTAAATCTTCACTATCCTGTGTTGCGAGGATTCCGAAATGAACCAATCAGCAGCGAACAGTCGTCCGACGGAGAAACTAAAACTTCATAGACCAAAGAGGGTACGAGATGGACTTGTAAGCGTTTCTCCTTCGTTCCGAGTCTCTGTATCAATGATCCAGATTGTGAACCCAGAGGGATCGAGGAAAGGAGAAAATATCTTTGAAGAAAAGGCTGGTAGAGGGAGGGGCCTTGGGAATGGAGGACAATCGGGCGGAGGAGGCGGAGGAGAGGAGGAGGGTTTGTGGTGACAATGGAATCGAAACGGCATCGTTTCTCCGTTTCGGTGAAAAATCTGAGGCGTTGAAAGTAAAGATGCTTTTTTATCTTTTCTATTGTTTTTTTTTTGTATACATACTTCATGGGATTTCACAAGGTTATAATTTTACGAGGATTTAGATGAGTTTAATTTAACGTAGTAATTTCACAAGGTGGTCAAGATTAAGATCAATATGATAAAAGTTAGTATGAAGGAAGTAGCTTTGATCAGATATAAGTCATGGGTATGTGATGGTTAAGAGCGAAAAGTATGTAATCTCAGCGTAACCATTAAGTAACTATAAAACACACATTTAATTAGACATTTGAAATTTAGTATGAAGTTAGTGGATTTGATTATATGTAAATGGTGGATATCTTACAAAACAAAGTTGGTAAAACCAAGTTATCTATGAGTTTAAACATGTTGAAGTATATGATATTAACCTCTAAACATCCTATGGATTCATTAGAAGAGTAGGTTCAAAATTTGAAGTTATCTTATACTCCCCCACTTACTTCTGTGCCCCAACGGTCCAACATTCCTTTCAAATCCTAGATTCTTTAGAAGATCATGGAAAATGATTATTTGTGCCGTTAATATTATTTTTCACGATCACAAAAGTTTTATTAATTATGAAATACCCATTAACTGTCTCTAGTTATAACCTTGAGTATATTGTTGCTTCAAACCTCACTTTATAAAAATTCTCCCATGTAACCCTTACATACCCTTGAATTATTATGGTCAAAGTTCTCAAAACCTCATGGTTACAAAACCGATTATTTCAAAGTGTTCTCTTATTCATGAGGTACCCACCACTTGCTTTTAGTTAAAGTCACTCATCAAAGTACGTAGTTAAAGCAAACAACATCCTCTTTAAATATATAATATTTTAAAATATAATTTTTCATATTTTGTTAGGAAGGGTAATATGATATTTTAAACATTTTTCTTACTACCATTTTAATCCAACTGAATATAATTTTTTTTATCAAATCATTTTTATTTCAGTGCATGTCAAGCATGCAAACAAAATTTATTTTCTTACGTTTCTTTCTCTTACTATCAATTCTTTGATCAAACCATCACAGGAATTGATTTTATTATTCGTATCCCCTCTTACTTTACATCCATGCGTGTTAAACATCTGGATTTAGAGCTCCTCTTAAATCTGTTTAAAAATAATTTTTACGGATTTTGAGATGAAACCTAAGTATTGGAAAATATGCTATGGACAATAACTTTTACAGATTCTGAGACAAAACATATGTTTTAAAAAATTGTGTTTGGGAAGTTATTAAATTTTACGGAATTAAAAAAAATAGGTAAGAAAGAGAAAAGAGAAAAGAGAAAGAAAAAGTAAGAAATTATAAAAATAAATGTTTTTAACGATACAAAGTATATAGATGAAAAGTTATGGAAACTTTAGAATAAAATATAGAGATGAAAACTAAAATTTATTAAAATTATAAAAAAAATTAGTGGATTTAACCCATATATTTAACACTGCTTATAGGAACTTGCAATAGAAATCAAATCCAGGACCTTTTACTTATAATAAAACTTCATGCTACTATTTCTTCTAATCGGAAAAATGGGTTCATCATTTTTTGTTAACGATAACCGTTGCTTGAATTATCTTAAAAATCTATCATTGCAAAAGAGTTTAGCAGCATGTTTATTTTCTGTTTTCATTTTCTTGTTTATAAAACTGTTTTATAAGAGAGATTTTAAAAAAATATAAAAAAATCTGTTTGAATAGTTATTTTAGAAAAATTTACATTTGAAAATAAATATAATTAAATTGGAAATCAAAATTTTGATGATAAGTTAAATTCTTAAACGGCAGAGAATGAATAAATGATTCTCCAATTTTCCTGAATAAAATTAAGAGATGCAAAAATAACAAAAAAAACAACTTAAAGTTATTCTTATCTTTTAGTTTTTGAAGACAATTTTCTATTTTTTTGTTTATAAAAATACTAATTGAAAACAAAACACCAAACAAATTTTTTAAAAAAAACATAAAAAAGGGATTTTAAGAAATAGAATCAATCAAACACACCCCTATGATTTCAGATCATGACTCTTGGTCGTTTGGTCTTATCCACAACAAGAAGTAAATGAAAGTGGGGGAGCAAAATGAGCTATCCAGATCACATGACTCCAAAAGAATTAAATGCCCTCATGGAAAATATGCAATAGAAACCTTTTTATGACGTCAGTGGAATTTTGGTGAGATGACGTATGCCGGAAATAATTAAATTGTCAACCTAACTCGTTGACTTGCGTGCAGCGGCAACGGCGTGTTTTGATGTTCACACCACGTTATATATAAATATAAATTAAGATAAAACTCTTCGGATATACTTATTTCAGTATATATAAAATTACTCTTTCAATAGATTTTTAAACACACACTAACCTTCCACTTTGTACATATCCCATCCTCCAATTAATCTATTAATGGAGATTTTTCTTAAATTCTTATCCTTTGTAATTTTGTTATACTCATTATGACTTGCTTTGTACCAAATAGCCAATAGCCAGAGTTATTTCTGTGAACTTCCTATCCAAACTAATTTCAGTAAATAAAAAGTGAAAAAGATACCACGATCTTCCTTAAAAAAACGTCTTCATGTTTTCTCATATCCACTTTCCAATGTTATTAACAATATGTACTATTGTACTAATTAAAAGTACACTCATCACATTTTAACACTTTCTATCGTTGTTTTTTTATTAATTATGAACCAAGGTTCTTGAGGATATATTTATTTATTTATTAAAGGTGTAAACATGTGGTTTTTCATAAGTTGCGTGATGATAAGGTTGGTCTCATGTAGCATATGAATTGTTAAAAGGAATGAGACCATAAGGATGGTTGTTTGAATCCCATCCCTTGATTTAATTTGTACATGGTTTCTGATGGTTCTTCATTTTTTTTCCCAACAATGGCAATGGCTCGTATAGTTGCAAGTAGTGACGGGTTAAGATCATAATTTAGAAAGTTTAAGATAAGTGATAGTTATTTTTACTATGTTTTGAGAACAATTTGGGTAAAAATTTAATGGGTTCAAATTAGTAAAAGAGTGAGTGTAAAATAAATCACATAGTACTAATAAATATTTAATTTTCTGGATGTCACGGGGTGCGGTTGAATCCACTGACTAGCATGTAGGTTTGTTTATGGTTGCAAGTGCTCTCTTTGATTTAGAGTTATGGTTTGTATGATGTGGTTTAGGCTTTAAACTCTTGGTGTTTTGTGCTTTATTTCAAATTTTATGTTGTCCAAATTTTAGAGTTAACAAATTCTTCTTTACATACGAATCGTCAGAGTCATTTGATGTTAACTAATTATTATCTATTACTATTATAGGCCATGATCCTATAAATAAATAAATAAAGTCTTATATTCAAGATGGCAACGAGTTCATAAATTTTTCTGTAAAAAAAAGTGTAAATCTGTTGCAAACTTAGCCCTCAAGTGCCATTATACTCGTCTCCTTAACTTTTTTGTCACCCAAAAAAACTGAGTCAAAGTCACCGTCAACCAAACTTCACCTTCTTCAACATAGCGTTCAGATTTGCACTCTCACTTCCATCTCTGCTCTCTTGCTAAATATCTCTCTCCCGATTCTCCCGAGTTTCTTCTTCATACTCATAATTTCCCCAGCACATCACAGTCCAACCCCAGGAAAAAAAAAAGAGTGGTTCTTTATGGATATGAGCACAGCACAGGCCAACCTCAGCGCATCTGTCCCATTTCTTAATCAGTTTTATTATTCACATGACTACCATAACTTCTCCGCAGAGATAGATAATTTATTTTTCAGCGTCAGCGACGACAAAGACGATATTTTCACTAATTCGTTGATTCTGTTGGACGAAGATGATCCGAGGCAGCAGGAGAAGAAGCGAGCCATTGAATCCGATCGAGACAAAGCTATGTTCGAGTATAACCAGAAGCAGCAAGCTCAAGCTTTGATTGACTATTACATGCAGCATCAGGACAATTTGCGAACCAATGAAAGAGCTCATCGTTCTACTTCCACTGAATCTGCTTTTGCATCTGTCTTCGTTTCAGACAATGCGGACTCCGAACTTCCGGCGCCGGCGAGCTCTGGATCGTCTTCATCGGGCCAGCACCATCATCGCAGGCTATGGGTGAAGGAACGACCGAAGGGCTGGTGGAAACGGTGCAACCACCCAGACTTCCCCCAGGAAGAATTCCGACGATCATTCCGGATGAGTAAAGCAACGTTCGACATGATCTGCGACGAACTCAACTCGGTGTTGATAAAGAAAAACACGACGCTCCGTGAAGCTGTTCCGGTGAGGCAACGAGTAGCTGTGTGTATATGGAGTTTAGCCACCGGAGATTCTCTCCGCCTTGTCTCCAAACAGTTCGGATTAGGCGTATCAACATGTCAAAAGCTTATCCTCGAGGTATGTTCCGCCATTGGAACTGTTCTAATGCCTAAGTTTCTTCACTGGCCCGATGAATCAAAGATGACGAAGATAAAAAACGAGTACGAATCAATCTCAGGCATACCAAATATCGGAGGCTCAATGTACACAACCCATGTTCCCATCAACGAACCTAAGACCAA
>JANTPZ010096256.1:0-16344 GCA_025593235.1 Vachellia pachyceras | reverse complement strand
AGAATATATGTAACTCTGGCAAACCACTCCAAAAATCACTTTTTCAAGCAAAACCATGGTTTAGAGTAATTTCATCCAAACAACCAAAAAAAATATAAACTGATTAATAAAACTGCAAACCATAAAAAGCGATTGATCCCCACCGGCAAAGATGCTATATTTAATTTCTAACAATACTTTAAAAATAATTACCTCTAACAGAATTTTAAGTGATTTTGAATGAATGAGTTGTCTCGTAAAACAGGAGCCTTCTTTTTAAAATTAATTCTGGTGTTTTCCAAACACTCCCTAACTCAGTTCCTGACTTCTTTTGTTGCTGTTCTTTATTTTTTTTTTTTTTTTTTTGGCGCTGGCCCTTGCTGTGTTCTAGTAGTCATTTATCAGTTTTTACTCTGATTTCTCCAATAGCCGATTCTGATACAATTAATCAGTTTTCTTTAAGATACAGTTTAATCAGTTAATCTACTTGAAGCAAGCAAGAATTTGAAATTAAGGCTATGTTTGGTTTGATGGAGGGGAAAGGGATGGGATGGATAGGAGTGGATATACAATTTATTTAAATTAGTTTCCACTCATAAAAATTAATCACTTCTTCTGTTTAACTAATTAAAACTATTATTAAGGTGTTTCACTCATATAATTTATTTAAATAATTAAAAAATAGAATTTATATATAGTTTAATTTCACAATACTTATTTATGCTTAACTTGTCATCAATCTAAAATTTTCTTTTGTATTATCAAGCTATAAAATGTCATAAATTCAAAACATGTGTTTCCATAACATATATACATGAAGAGAAGTGTTCATCCCATTAAGTTATACATGAACGGTATGAATGGAATATCATAAAATATATTAAGTAAATTAGTCACAATATTTGGCTTCCCTCCAAAAAAACCCAATTGAAGGGAATCAAAATAAGTGGAGGGGAGGGAATGATAGGGCAAATTTTGGATCTCCCCTCTAAAATTTTAAACCGAAGGGGAAGGATTCATTTTCATCCCCTTCCCCCAACCAAACAAGCCCTAATGGCAGAAAATGCGAGAATATGAGCAGAAAACCAAAAGCTAGAAGGATTATTAGTAACGTCTAACTATTTCATTGATTGATTTAAGTATACACAAAAAAAACAGAGAGAGAATTCATCATTAATTAATATTACAATTCTGACGCTCTCTTATTGATGAACAGCCTCCATGAGTGAGTCAGGAAGACGAAGAAGAAGATTTCATGTGAAAATTAAATGAACGAAATTAAACAAAAATGAAAGAGGTTGGAACTGAGGGAAAAAAAGCTGAGATATGCTGATTATACTGATCAGAAGTGGCAGCCACAGCAGAGGAAGAAGAAGCAGAGGGTAGAAACAAGCACGACGGCCTCAACGGCAGAGAGTATCTTGAAAACGACGGTGTCCATGATCGTCGTTTGGAGATCCAATCTCTTCCAACGAAACGACGACAACCTCAACGACGGCCTCCACACCTCCTTGCTCATCACCTTCTTCAGCCACATCGCCTTCGTCGTCGCCGTCTTCCCCGACCCCATCAAATCCCTCTCCCTCTCTCTCTCTCTAGAGTATCTGTGTATGTTAGTGTTGTCGTTTTGGGGGACTTTGCGGAGAAGGGAATGGAAGGTGGGGTGCGTTTTATATCCGGAGGTGGTGGGAGGGGAATGGGATGCTTTGGATGCTTCACAGAGAAGAGTGATTGCTGGCTTTGGCTGGCAGAAGGTAACGGGAATGTTTCAACTTTCTGGAATTAACTTTTAAAAAGTGATAATTGAAAGGAAGGTTTAGTATTATGGGATTTATTTTATATCTATTCATTTTCTAAATTTGAATCTACTGGATTTTTACTCATATTCTTCTTAAAATATATTAGAAATAAGTCTTACTTATCTTAAATTCACTATTAAAAAATAATTTGCATCATCTTGGAGGGCATTTTTGTCCCTTTGCAATGAGTCAAGGGCAGTTTCGTCTTCACAGTCACACAAAGGGTTACGAAAGTAAAACGGTTATCGATTATTTTAATTTTTTTATTGATTTTGTTTGTTTAGGTGAGGTGGCTTGGGCAAGAATCAATCCGACTCATTGCTCAACACCAGAATCATATTGTCACGTTACTATATAAATATTAGAATTAGTTATAACTTGAAAATCTTTTTACCTTCCCTCTGCTAGAGTTTTTCCTTCCCTCTCGGTTAGGGTTTCTTTTCCTCTGTTTTGGGTCGAGCTTGGTTCGTTGAGTTTGAGCAAGAGTTCTAGTGGGTCATCGTAGGGCTCGTTTGAGCGATATGTTTGGTTTCTTTCCTTCCCACTTTGTTAGGGTTCCTTTTGCTCTGTTTGAGTCGTGCTTGGTTTGTTGATTTTGGGTGAGGGTTCCTGTGGGTCATCGATCCCCCAATCATCTTTGGAGGATCTATTCTCCTTCTTGGGTCGAGAGCGTGGATTGTTTTTCCGTTGGCGTGGGCTTCGAAAGTCATGGCTATGGAGAAATCGTTCGATTAGAGATGGGAGGTCCTCGTTGTGGTGAGATGATCGCCGATGGTGACCTCCGATGGGTGCCTCCTGGAGCAAAGGAGGAAATGCTTGACAAGTCCGGCCAAGGACGAGCCACGACCTACCTGAACGATGGCGCCACTGGAGATATCGGTGATGCTCTGTCGCTAAACAATCCGGCTGTAACTAATCTGCTAGCCGCTAATGTCATGGCTGTTATAGCTCCCTTGTCTGCCTTTTCTGTTATGCCTGGAGGTGCGGAGGAGATGGCAGTTGAGGACGCCTCCCCTGTTTCAGCCTCCATATCTGAAGTGCTGGAGGTGCGTGCAGTTGAGGATGTCCACGGCATCGCCTCGGGGGTTTGTGATTGTGATTTGTTCATGGCTGTTGAGTTTTGGTCTGTGATATCTATGGCTTCGTGTGTGAAATCTGTTGAGTTCTGGCTGAGGTTGTTTGTTTTGCATTATCCTAAGAATAAGCTTTATTTTGGACATGGTGGTATTACAACTTCGAATCTGTTGGAGGGTTTGATGCAGGATGTTCTTCCAGGGTGCCTGTTCAATGTTAGCTACATTGTTCTTTCAAAGGCTTTTTATGTTCCTGGTCAATGTGCATTAGACCTCTGTTCATCCTCACATTCGGATTGGGATACTACTATTTGTTATCTAGTTGCTTGTGTTTTTCTAACTCTGTTTGTGTTGTTTGCCCTCCTTGAGTTTATTCCCTCAAGGAATCTGATCAGGAACCATTTCGATATGTGGATTCCGTTGGAAGCATATTTGGCGGCTGTGAGGTTCGTCAAAGCTTCTTGGGACGGCTCTTACCTGTCCAATCGGGTATTTCAGGATCCGTCGCAGACTAAGTACTATGCTTTGGTAGATGGTAAAATCTTTATTTGCTGCAATGTAGAAACTGTTTCTATTTGTTGTTGCGCTTATGTTGCTTGTATTAGGTCCAATTTGCGTTTGTCGGTAGGTTTGTTTATCTGGTTTGTTGTTTCCCAGACTTTGTATTATCTTTTGTTTTAAATTTTTTGGTTTGATGTTGGCAAAAAAAAAATATTAGAATTAGTTAGTTGAGTGAGTCCATGAGTGAAATTCTTCCATCTTAATTGTAATACTTCAGTTTTTTTTTCAATTCTTCTTCATAAAATATATTTTCATCACCTTATTTAATCGAAAAGTGCACTTGTTGTCAATGAAAATATTTAAGTTATAAATCTTAAAAGGGATTAATCCTAACATTAAAGTGACTTAAAAAACACCCTTTTTTTGTTTCTTTTTGCCAGAAAGGACTTTAAAAACACCCTTTATAAGTTATGGTCTTGTTAAAATATGGAGATTGAATTATAAGACGATCTGAGTTACATGAATTGAATTGCAACAATTTAAAATTAAAAGATTGAATTAAAATCAAGGCAAAACCATAGAATCGAGCTACATTTAGTCAAAATATATGGATTGAGTTACACGCATTAAAACTACGTTGACAAGAAGATTAATTTCCCTAAAAAGGAACATTAAGAATTTAATTTTTCAAACAGAATCCACTTGAAGGGGCCATAGAGTCTAAGGTAAAGCAGAATACAGGTGATCAGGTTTGCTCTGTTTTTGTTGTGTGGGAGGAGGGTTTGGATGCATTTAAATGAGCATTTAAATTTGCGTACGTTAAAAAGTGTTTTTCGTAAATTAAAATTATTTTATTCACATATTTATTTTGTAAATCGTAAAAGTATTTTTTAACGGTTTTTTTAGGTGATAAAAAAGCTCTTCACCAAAAAAAAAAAAGCTTGGCGATGTCCTCAATTAAGGATTGTTAATAATGTCGGACCAGGACATGTCTGCCACTCGCACCAATGAAACCCACACATCTCATAAAGTCATGTACTTGTTTCTTCCTCCGTTTCAATTCCCTTTTTTTCCGCCGCATGCATTTGCTTTCGTCTCTTTCACTGGATTAAAATACTTCTACCACTAACTTGGTTTATATAGAGAACTTATGAGCAAAACAAATGCTGCAAATTTTAGTGAAAAGAGATAAAGTTTTAAAAAGTTAAGAAAATATTTATTGTTTGAATCACAGGAGAAAGTAATGAGGGAAGGAAAGTGGATAGAATATTTGGATGAAAAACTTTGAAAAAAATAATAAATCTTTTACCATTTTTACAAGTGTAACTTTAATAAATGCTGTCATGACTGTGTGCGCCTAGGCTAGGGATCAAAACATGTGTTCTGGCAAGTGCTGGGTCTATGACCCTGATCCAGAGGATACAAACTATTTTTTTAATAATGGATTTAAGGTAAGTGAAACTTATTCTTAATATGTTTTGATAAGAATTTAAGTAAAAATTTAGTAGGTTCAAAATTAGTGAATGAGCGGAAGCAAAATAAATTACATTATATTAATATATATCTAATTTTCTGAAAATTAGGGGGTGCGGCTGAATCCCCTAATATTAATATAGATCCGCCCATGCTTGCAACAAGTTGGTCATTGAGACTTGTGAGTGACTTAATCCCCGTGAGTTTTGAATGCGAGTTTGAATACCAAATGTGTATTTGGTTGGAAGGGATAAAAAAATTTCATATTGAACTTAAAAAGGGATTAGTTTCAAATCTAAAGTGTTGCCTCGTTTGGTAAGCGGAACTGATTTTGATGGAATTGGAATTGAAAGTGGAAATGAGTTTAAAAGTATGTTTAGTATGTTGAAAGAAGTGGGGTATTATTTTAATTTTATGTTTATATTTATGATGTGAAAAGATTAATATACCCTCTACAACAAAAAAATTCTCTTCTTCCCCAAAAAAAATTCTTCCCCTCCCAACTTCGACCACCAGTTCATCGCTATTGTGGGGGTCCGTTCGTCGCCGAGATCTGGGGTGGGGTCCATTCCTCGTCGAGACCTGGGGTGGGGGTCGTGTTCATCGCCAAAGATCGGGGTCAGGGTCGCGTTTGTCACCAGAGATTGAGGTAGAGGTCACGTTCGTCGCCAGAGATCGGGGGTGGGGTCACGTTCATCGCCAGAGATTACGGGCCGCGTTCGTAGCTAAAGATCGGGGGGTCGTGTTTGTCGCCACCGTCTATCATCTGCACTCCTTCGTTGCCGTCATCTGCACTCCTTCGTCATCATCATCTGCACTCCTTCGTCGTCACCATCTGTCATCTGCACTCCTTCGTCACCAGAGATTGGGGACATAATGGTACGCATGTTCAATTTCATGGAACTGATCTCAGTTCCCTTGGGTGAGCTGAGAATTGTCATTTCTCACCTTTGATGGAAGTGGCTTCCCACTTACCAAACAAACCAAATTTTCACTTCCCACCTCAATTCCAATTTCATGGACTCACTTCCATAATATCAAACGTAACATTAGAGATACCCACAAGAATATGAAAAGGGTTTACCTTTTACCCTTGTAAATTGTAATGATTGTTGTTGGCAAAAATAGTACATACGGGAATATTTTTTTATTTTCTCCATTTAGGACAGGAAAGGATCTGGATTTTTGAAGGCGTAAATGGCAGAATTAACCTTAGATCTTGATATCACTTTGACTGGGTCTCTCAAAAGCGGGTCTGGTGGTCCCTCCTGCTTTTTGTGCATCCTTTACCCATTGAGACGTTACCAAATCATCGTTTTAATTCTCCACGCTTAACGTCATTTTCCATAACGGCTAATTTATCCCTCTAAAAATATCATTTTAATCTTTAATAACCTCTCCATATCATATATTTACACTTACTTTAAAGAAAAAATAATCAAAAAATACCTTCTGAATTCTCTAAACCCCATTTGATGCCAGTGACGGAGCCAGGATCCTGGACCAGTGGGGGCAATTTTTTATTTTCAAACAATGACAACAAGCTTACAAGTGTAAATAATTTGAGTGGGTTCAAATATTAAAAATCAGTGGGTGCAAAATAAAAATCTAACAAGTATTTACATATACCCCGAAAAATTGAGGGGGGCAATTGCCCACCCTCACCCCAACGTGGCTCCGCCACTGTTTGATGCCATAAACAAGGTAAATGATATATTGTTATGTGTCTGCAATTTAGGTTTTGCATATTTGTGAGAAAAGATAGAAATGACATTCTTTTATTAAAAAAAAGAATGAGGCACTCTTGGTGGAGCACCACCGCCGACGGCCGGCCTATTGAGTTTATTGATAACTTTTCGTATGGTAGTGACAATTCTAATAAATGAAATGACAATATTTTTATGATTTCCACAACACTCCTTTTAAGGTGCATTTGTTGTTCTATCGATTCCTTTTAAGGAGATTTAGCAGCCCATTATATATATGTGAGGGGTATTTCTATCTTTTCTCACAAAAATGCAAAAGTCAAATTGTAGATACATATCAATCTGTCATTTACATTATTCAAAGGACCAAATAGGGTTTAGAGGATTCAAAAGATATTTTTTGGTCATTTTCCCTATTTTAAATCAACATATAATTTCATATATAAATCAAATCCAACATATTCTATCCAAACCATGAAAAACTTACTACCCCTACGTAATATGAAAGGTAAAATTATACATTCATATAAAAAATTTAATAAAATTACCTATGAACAAGACAGAAACTCTCTCTCTCTTTTTTGTTAAGTGTTACCGTTCTTCTAATGAAAATTCAAACTTCAATCCATGAGATTTACTCATTTTATTATAATCAACTCATGTATAAATAGGATAAGAGGTGTATGTACGTTGGATTCCTTGTTAGAAGGTCTCGGCCAACTCATAACACAACAGCCAAGTTGTTGTGGTTTTTTTTCCTTGTTGGGACGTTGAACCAAGATGTTGAACGTTTTGGAACTTACTGCAAACACAAACAATGAAGATATTTAGGGTGTTTGGCAAAGCTTCTGAACACCCCAAAAGCACGTTCAACAGTATTTTTCCGTAAAACGAGATAATCTCTTTCACATATTTTACTTCGTAAATGGTAAAAGCACTTCACTACATTCCCAAAACGTTGCAGTACGATTTTTTATTTCACAACTAGTGTACAGATTTTTTAAAATATCTAATGAATGACTTGTTCGCCTAACCTATATATATATATACACACATATATATGTTACGTACACAGTTCTTCCATGTGTTTCATAAAAAATTAGAATGGATGTAGAGCAGAAAAATGTCCCTGGACGTAATTTTTAAGTGAGAATTTAGTTTTTTTAGATTACAAAGCAATTTAAATTCAAGTCGAATTGGGTCACAAAGTTATTCCAAAGTAGTCTTGTTCCATTGATAATTCTCGAGCTTACATTTTTTTATCCGATCAGGACCACGTTATCTTAGATTATTTTTCACTCCCTTAACCATTAAATATATGATCATGATAAAAGATTCATTTTGATTATGAATATAAGAGTTATTGCAAAAAATAATTAACTTAATTGATTTTTTAATATTAACAAATTAGTTACTATATCCGTTTGGCAATGCGGTAGAGAAGTACTTTTACACAAGTCGAGGCAAATATGTGAAGAAGATTATCCCGTTTTACGAAAAAACACTGTTGAACGTACTTTTGGGTATAAGTTAAGTGTTACCAAACGCACCCAGTGATCTCTAATTGATCGTGGGGGTAAATATACTATCTAACTCCTACACTGAAAATTAGAGAAAGTAATATTCTATTTGATTCTAAATATAGGTGAGGCCAAACTCGTGATCTCTAATTGATCGTGGGGTTTACATGTCAATAGATGTCAATGCAATTGACAACTTCCTACTTTATTTTGGGTTTGTTTGGAAACGCGGTAGAGAAGTATTTTTACGCAAATCGAGGTAAATATATAAATGAGATTATCTTGTTTTGCGAAAAAACACTGTTGAACCTGCATTTAGACTCTATAGACGTTGAGCCAAACAGGCTAATCTATTGTTGCTTTATCGCTTTGTGATTTAAAATTTTATTGACTGTAATTAATGATATTAATGAAGAGATGAAAATTGTTTGTATGATACGCTAGAATGGGAGCACTATGATGTTTAAGAGTGAAGTACAGGTGAAGCAAACCTTTTAACTACAAGTTATTGATTGGAGTGTGAATCTAAGCCTCGTATTATGTAACATGCTGAGGAGAATAGATTCTGGTATCAACAAATAATGACCATGTAGAATGAAAGCTTGACAACTATTATGATACCCATTAAGCTCATAAAGCACTGTCTCTCATTCTTCAACTTTAGGAAAGCCTGAATAATTTCAATAGAATCAAATGAGATGAAGCTTCACGCAATGCATGGTTTGACTAAATAGTACCTATGTTATGTCTGCTACCTATACGTAATGCCTGTTACTTTAGTGTGGTGAGGCTTACCTAATATTGGTTCCGTTTGGCTGAGCTTTTGGAAGGTCAAACGCACATTCAACGGTGCTTTCCCACAAAACGAGATAATCACTTTCATATATTTATCTTGATTTATTTAAAAATATTTTTATACCACATTCCTAAACATGCCTATTAATGTATAAGTAATGGGCGTTAGAATAGACATGTTATTTTTGTTTCATTTTGAAATGTTTACGTGCATTGTTACACGTAGGGGATTGCTTGGTAAAAGGGATTTGGAAGGAAAGGGAGGGTAGAGACAATTTTTACAAGTTGGATTTAAAAAAAACAGTTCATGCCATAAGTAGATTTACACTTTAACACTGATTTTATTATCTATGTAGGTTTGGATTGAAGTAAAAAAATTACATTTTTCAACATGATTTACAATCTACGAGATAAGTATTTAGACGAGTTTTGACCCGACTTGTGTAAATATACTTTTGCAACGTGATCCCAAAGAGGCTTTGTCTACAACCTGAAGGTTCCATGAAAGCGAGTGGGTAGCTTTTATGAGGTTCTTCAATCACATTTCTTTGAAAGTATACCCATCACTGATCACACACTTACTTTAGAAAGTGGAAGAGAGCTGGAGATCATTCACTATTCCTCTAACACAGAATGCAAAAGATGAAAAGAGAGATAGGCACATATTCCCCTCAGGATTTCCACCTAACTCTTCCTTCCTTTTGTTTTCAAAGCAGGGAATCCACAAGTATGTTAAATAATTTTTAATAAGATATGACCCATCATATATACAAGATTATTTATCATTACCAAGTGTCACCATCCGACAACATACAAGAAACATGGCTAATTGGGCGTGGGCCAAGGATGAATATGATGAATATGAAAACTCTTGATAATGGAGAGCAATGTACAGTGACACCAAAAGCTCAAAATATCTTCCTAAAATTGATGTTTCATATGTAATATACGGGCTATTACTTTGTCTTTCATATGCATTAGTTGTATTATAAGTTAAGAAGAATTTGTATGGAGTTGTTTAAGCCTATGTCTTGAGCTTAAAACATCAGATTGCATTTTGTGTGTGTGTGTGTGTGATGCAGCATATATGTGTCATGTTCTGGTTTAATCTGGATTCTTATGGTGCTGACTAGGCCTTTCTAGATGTCGATAAGTCCTATTTCTATTTTCTGCATCCATTCCCAGTTGGTTTTCTCAATCCCGATGTGATGTAGATTTTGGTCATTATGGAACCATTTTTTTGAGATATTCAACAATTGTTTGATTGATTATGAAATTTGAATCACTACATTAAGTGGGTTTTCTGATTAGTTTATTTTATTTTTTTCAAGTAATTTTATGCTCTGCAAGGAATAGAAAAGCACCCCCAGTTGCCCGTTTGATTTTTAAGTAAAAGGGTAATTTGGTCCAAGAAGGATTACTACTTTAGACATTTAACAAGGTACTGACTGAAAATCGTAGTGGGTAATGGACTAGTTGAGACAGTTGTTCAAGGATCAATGAGATACGTCAAGATCAATTTAAGATCGGATCCGATCAAATCACCATCACATTAATGTGCCTATTTGGGAAGCCATTTTCCCAAACGGTGCACGTAAGCCGAGATAAAACCATTTCGAAATCTGTAAAAACCATCTCGAAATTCATAAAAACCATCTTGAAATCCGTAAAACCATCTCGAAATTCCCAAAATGTCTCAAAATCTGCAAAATCCATTTTCCCAACGGAGTTCCCAAACAAGCACATTCAAATCAATAGAGACCAGACGTTAGGAGATGAATGATGACAAGTAGAAGAAGCAATAGTGGCATCATTAGGATGATTAATTTTTTTAGGGATTAAGATATGATATTGGTAATTTTAACACAGGTTAGAGGGCACTCACCTTTTCAATTTGAAGTTTACTTGTATGATTTAAGAAAAGAGAGCAAAATGACGTCGTTTTGCCTAAACTAGCTAGCTCGACCAAGTTTTGCATACCATTAGGGTTGGTAATGCGGGTTGGGTCCCGTCAAAATTGGTGGCTTTGCCAGCCTGCCACCTTCAACCCACGGGTTAGGCAGGCTGAGCCTTTTTTATTTTTTTAAAAATATATATTTTATATTTTTTTTACATTTTTTTTCATCCCAATATTTTTTACAAAGGAAAAGGTAATATTAAATTCTATTTTTAGGAAATTATTGAACATTTATTCATATAATTTAAAAGAAAATATCATAAATATGCAATCTTATAGAAAAAAATTGGGTAAAAAAGAAAAAAATATTTTTAATTTTATTAAAAAAATAAAAAAGTTGGCGGACTACGGGTTGGAGTTTTCTAGTCCGCCACCTGGCGGGTTAGTGACGGGCTCACCTGCATTCCCAACTCTACATGCCATGATGTTGAAAAATTGCATGTTCATAATTCCCAAAATCAATGTCATTTTTTGCAAGGCATTATAATAAATTTTTTGCAAGCCCATATTCAAGTCTAAATTTTTTACCCTCTTTCCCCACTTTTTTCAAAGCTCCGTCTTATGAACAAAATGTGGGCTCAACTTGAATTTCCGAGTTCAAACATATATAATAGAGGTTTGTCCCATGTCCTAACCCATACGAGTCTTCAAAATCTAAGATAGATAAAGTCATAAATTCAAATTTCAGCTACTATACGAGGATCTTCTTGGTGGATAAAATGTAAATATATCTTTAAGGACTCGTTTGACTTCACTTCTGAAACATAGGTTTTATGGCAAAAAGTAGGTTTTATCCAAGTACTCACATTTTAGATTTTGAAAAAATCTATTTTTTTTGTCAAATTATACTCTCACTCAAAATAAATTTTTTCTTTTCTCTTTTCGAACTCCGTAAAAACCAATAACTTCCCAAACGTAACCACATTTCAAAACATAATTTTTGCCTTGAAATCCATAAATTTTATTCTCCCAAAATCTACTTTCTAAAACGTGAAGTTTGCTTCGAACTCCATAAGAGTTATTCTCAAATGAATTTATAAATAATCTCTGAATATTCTTTAATCCTAAAGACATCTCCTAACTAACTGTCATATGCTCGAAGGAGCCTATTGATCCAAACAATGTGTGCATTTGAAAATTCGTTGAGAGAATGAAATTTACCGATTTTAAAATAATTTTATATGTTTTTATGAATATTAAAATGTTTTTTTAGATTTTAAAAATTTTTATCTTGAATTAGGTGTATGTTGAAATTTTTTTTTTCCAAACATCTACCGAAACATGGCACAAACAAGAGAGGGGGGAGGGTTGTGTGTCTGAAGAGCATTTTGTGTGGGGCCCATCTATAGGGATATAAAATGAATCAAGCGTTGATAAGCAGCCATTTGTTAGAGTCAGAAAACGCGGACAAGCCTTGAAAACATGGTTTTACCATTAAATTGTACCATCCAAGTGTTGGGAGAATAATTTTACGTAAATTGAGGTAAATATATGATAAAAAATTTTATTTTATTTCAACTTATGTACAATATTGTTTTAACGCGAAACCTAAATAAGCACTAAATCCTCCATACCACCTCTTCAATTAAATTCTAAACATTCAATGCTATTAGTTCATTGTGCTTGCCGGGCGGTAGTTGGAAATGTACTCATGGTGGAATGCTCACCGGAAGCACAGGCTTGTAGATGAAGATGAAGATGTAGACGGAGAGAGAGAACTACTACTGTTTGGGAGTAACATGAAAGAAGTGGCCCAACATGCCCAAGTGTCTCTCAACAAATGAAATGGGACATTTATTAATGGTCCCAAAACGATTCATAAGTCATAGTCCTTTGTCATACATTTCCATTTGCCTCTTTCTCACAGCAAAAGGCAATCCAGTTCTGACTCCTCAATTCTTGCCCCTCACATAAGTATGCATTTTGATATTTTATTATTTGGTGGTCAGGTGATAAGAACACAGAACAAGTGATGATCTAACTAGAATTTTATGGTTGATGATGTGCCTCAACCCTCAAGTATTATCATTTTATTGAGTGTTACCTGATAATGACAGTAATTGAGTTGTTATTTCTGAGCATTAATTTGATGTGATTCATCAATCATGGTCGTCCTGGCAACATTTATTCTTACAAGTTTAGATTGAAGACAATTTTGTTTGCTTTTCCATCTATTATCAAAATCATTTCTTGGATGGATGATTTAAACTAAGGGTGTGTATGGATTAGGTCGGACCGGATTAATAATCAACTTAAGGTATGTTATAGAGAAGATTCGGACTAAACAAGATAGCTCATGGTTAAGCTTGATTGGATTTCAACTTGAGGTTGGGTTGGACTAGACTTGATCCACTGTATTGCCTAGACTCATTTAGGTAATCTATGATCTTAATTTTTTAATCTATTTTTATAGGAAGAAAGATTTCCAACATGGTAAACACACTCAAGATAGTAAAAAGATACATTTAATCATATAAAATCGGATTAAAATATTAAAAATTAATTACAAATTTATAAGAATCTTCAAACAACATTAGACAAAAATAAAAAGCAACATCATATTTATAAAATATTTTCTAAAAAATAGCTTGACAAGACCCGAACCAGACCATATAACTTGGTTTATAATCCAATCTATCCTGATTAGCCAATATGACCTAATATCATTATATGACTTATTTAGATTAAATTGGACCACCTTATGTTGGACTGGATCATTGGACTTTTCATACTCCTAGTTTAAATATAATAGTTTATAAACCATTATTAAAATATTTTATAAACTATTTTTATACGGAATTGTTCATATTAAATTTCAACAGCGAAATCTAATTTTTATATTATAGTAATATTATAACAATATTCTATACGATATTTCATATGACCCATTCATATATTGTTTAAATAACAGAGATGAAATTGTGAGAGGAAAAAGAGAAAGAGGATTTGTAAGAGAATCGGAATCTATTGGGGCCATGCCATGCTCATAATTCACATATTTAATTCAGGTCACCAAGGAAAATAAAAACTCTGTTCTCATTTCTGATTGAATCTTGAGGGTTCCATGTTCAAGACGACAGACCTACTTTATTTAAAAATAAAAACAAAAACAAAAACACATGCTAAACTGGCGACGTTGACAACAAATGCAATTAAATTGGTATTTGTGGTGGGGTCTTAAGTTCTGGACTATAAATCATAATTAATAATTATTAAAATCCCGAAGACAAAAGAGGAGGGGAAGATTCAATTAGCAGTGTCTTTGGTACCAAGTGAGATTTTGGTCTCTTCTCAGGGATGCGAGGAGCACAGACTCAAAATAACAATCAACAGAGGCAATCAACCTGATTTTCTGTCTTGTCCGGCCGTGCACTTCAGCATCCTCTGCTACATAAGGACACAAACAAAATCTGTTTGTCTCTGTTATCTGTTTCCTAGGAGGGGAGAGAGGCGCCGAGTGCGTGTGTGAGAGAGAGAGAGAAGGGGTGTGTGTTTTTGTCTCTGGGACTTGATTTTCTGGGTTTCTCCTCCTTCAGTTTCTTTTGGCATTGCAATCTATGACTAAATTGGGGAATTGCCTGGCTCTGGACTTAATCATCCACAATGTAATTCTTGCCTCCATCAGTGGACTTCTGGCCCTCATTGCATTTGCTCAGGTTTCAGTTTCTTATCTTGTTGCGTTTCTTTTTCGAGGATCCTTCTAATTACTTTGTATTGTGCCTTTTTCTTCGTCAATGTATTGACTCTGTTGAATCGATCACCATTAAATTGTTGCTGGTTTGGTATTTGAGCAAAAAAATGAAGAAGTAATTCATCAAGATCCCATCTTTCATTGATTCAGTTTCACCTTCTGGGTTACGTGGTAGTGTTTTAGGTTACGTTTTAGTTAAAGAGAATGCGTGAGGAGGCGAGTGAAATTCCAATTTGATATTTTCTTTGATTTCGATTTAAATTTTGCATTTTTGCTGTGGGTTGAGGAAAAGTGATGAGGAGGAAGGAGGAAAATATAACCTTTAGAAGGGTAACTTTTGGCTCCTTGTTGAAATAACAATACAGCGTGAGTGCTTGAGTTTGGATCCTCCAAAGTTAGAAACTTGTGAAAGTATTTGTGCGGTAAGAGAGGGATATGAAGCAAAGAAAGAATCGGCATAACCTCACTTAATGCGCCACCCCCCCCCTCCCTCTCTCTCTCTCTCACACACACATTCACACACACACATCAGAGGTACTCTAACTTTGGAGGATTTATATCAAGGAATGTTTAACCAACGGCAAAATGTGATGGTTTTGCTTATCTATTTAATGTCCTCATTTGTATGCCCCAAATAAAACAAATGTAGAAGGACTATTTCTTCTTATATTTTGCAACACACATGCCAAATTAAATGTTATATGGCGAGATGACACTCCAAAGAGTTTATTTTCTGAAATAAACGTTTCCTTTTTACTATCATCTTTTACATGATTTAACACTATCTTGTGGCAGCTAATGAGGATTCATATGAGAAATCAACAAGATGGTTGGACTCGTCAAAAAGTAAGTGCCACCTATCAGTCAATTCAAATTTTCATTTTTTTAATTTATATGGTTGAAGCTGCTAATGTTTGCAGCATATTGTAATGATTTTGTGTCATGTAAAATGGATTTGCAGTTAAAAATTGAGATCTAATTATTATTTAATGGACTTGCCAACATTCTTGAGATATCTGAGCAGTATGATATCTGGATTCTAAGAGTTGTCACTAAAGTTTTTAGCTGCAGGTGGACGCCCTTCTGGTTTTGTGTTCTTAGTTGGAAAGAAACATAAAATGAGCAAGGCAGTGAACTGACATAAAAAAATTGTGTGGATGAAGAGCCCGCATTTTCATTTGGTATTGAGCTGACAATCTTTCTAAGCAAAGTCCTAAAATATATGATTTTCTCTGCAAAATTAGTCAAGTATGAATATCTTTATGATTAAAAGCATACACTTAGTCAGTTAACTTCAGCCAAATAAAATGCTTTCTTTGGCTTTTTCTTTTTTAAAATTTATAACCTGAAGAATTTCAACTTGTTCTTCACTCAATGTGAAGAGGAATTATAGTTATTACAGAAATATGTCTGCATATGACAATCCAGATCTTCTTGAGCAGTTATGTAAGTTTGTATTTAATCTCCACCCTGTAACCTTCAACTGAATTCCCTTTTAAGTTGCCCACTGTACAGTAATTTTTTTTTTTGCCTCTTTGTTTTTTACATATCTTATTGATATTGTTGATTTCTGTTTTTTAGGTACTCCATCTCATGGTTGGATTTTCCAACTTAGGTATGGCTGAGGTTCTTACTTTTTTGCTATGATAAATAAGCTGATAATTTTAGAAGTAATTTTTTAATTATGAGAAATTAATTTTTCTTCTGAACACATCTTCACATGTTATTAGCATTTGTCATCATAAAAGTTGCATTAAAACTAATAGCACAAGATTCTACAAGTTAGCTTTCTCTACTAATTCAAGTCATTTACATCTAACTGTGCAGAGTAAAATGTAAACACATTTCTT
>JANTPZ010096255.1:0-15540 GCA_025593235.1 Vachellia pachyceras | reverse complement strand
TTGATCCTTGTGATCTCTTCTACCTATTCCATGGTTTAGAATTTGGATTAAACCTCTCTTTTTCAAAGTTTGTGTTCTTGAGAGCAAGAGTTAGAATGAGAGGGATTTAGAGCCAATAATCATTTGCAAAACACTCCTTGTGTTGTAAGGAGTAGTTTGGTGTATAGCTTGTGATTCTTTGATGGTTGTTTGATTGATTTGTAAATTTTGGAATGGCAAATCCTAAGGGGAGGTGCTGCCCAAATTTATATTTGAAGTAGAAGAGTTGTATTCAAGCTATATAATCCATGGAAATGAGTTTGGGATCAAGAATATGTTGGTATATATGTTGAAAGTTTGAAAAAAAAAATCATGTTATGGCATTTATGTGTGTGTTTCAATCAGATCTGGAAGTGGAGAAAGGAATAGGATTTTGATGCTTCCAATGGCTTTAAAATGAGAAATTGTGTAGGGGTAAAGTGAGCCAAGGAATTGGAAAGTGTTAGAAATCATTAAGATCAGTTTTGATGTCTTAGGGTTTATGAAATTCAAGGGGAAGTTTAATTGAGTTTTAAATCATTTCTTGCCTTGGTAATGGCCTATGCTTAATAGCCATAATGTTGTGCATTATGTAGGCAAGTATTTGGTGCAAGAGGATAATTTCCAAAGGGACCAAGAGAGCTTACAAGTAAGAGAAAGTTAAGGAGTAAATGTAGCAAGACCTTCTAACTTAACTAAATTGTTGTGAAATTGTTTGGAATTGTGCATGGCTTATTTTATGAGAATGAAAGTGTAAATATATGCTTGGTTGATATGGCCATATGCATATAC
Source organism: Vachellia pachyceras (assembly GCA_025593235.1). Lineage (NCBI taxonomy): Eukaryota > Viridiplantae > Streptophyta > Magnoliopsida > Fabales > Fabaceae > Vachellia > Vachellia pachyceras. The sequence continues at coordinate 14,730 of JANTPZ010096255.1, read as the reverse complement.
ATATTTCATGTTGCACATTCATTTCATCATGCATTCAAACTTATGTTTGAACAATGTCATGCATTTTATGAAATAAGTTAGAAAGTTTTGCAATTGGGATTTCTTTTAAATCTCATTCTTTCCCACTAACCCTTTTCTAGGTGGAAGCTCCAACAAGGGTAAGAGAATAATGCTAGATACTTGAAGCAAGTTTATGATGCCTTATGTTGGTATTTTAATTATGTAAATATATGTATGATTATATGTGAAATTTCCATGTAGTCTTGTAAAAATTAAACCTCAACATGGATGCTGGTCAAAGTGATGTGAATGTATGCTTTACATATCTATGAATGCATGTTAACCAATAGTAAAAGAGGTAAAAAGAAAAGCATACAAACAAAGGAAGAAAACAAAGTTGTGATTTTTCATATAAGTTATTGCAAGGTTGGTCAAAACCACAACTTTGGGATGATGTGAAATATAGTAAATGAACTTCATTTGAGCTGAAATTTTACAAAAAAAATAGTTCACATAACAAGCTTTAAAAAAATCCAAAGATAATTGGAATTGGAGTTTTGTATGAAAAGTTATGGTCATTCAAAGTTTGACGAAAATTCAGATTTCTGTGAATAGTAACCTTAAAGAAGGAAAATTCAAAATTCTGTAAATAGTAACCATAAAGGAGGAAAATTTCAGATTTCAATTCTTTAGGCTTTTTAAGCTATTCAAGGCCTAAGAGTGGTTCCATATTGATATAAAGTGAAGCTAAAGGGGTTAGTTAAGGTGTGTTACATTAGGCCTAAAATCCATTTTGGGGTAAAAAGCGTGAATGTATAAAGCTGTGGGAATAAAATAGTGTTTTTCCCTAAAAGCTTAAATTTGAAAATTAAATGTGTGGGAACAATTATGTAGAAAAAGCATGGGAACGATTGTGTTTATTATCCCTTTATTTGGGAACAACAGGATACGTAAAGAGCAGAGTGTGACATTGACTCTCTTTTCCTGAGAAAAACTTCCTCCCCTCCCCTATGAAAACTCTCCTTCCTCTTCTCTATGCATTTTGATGTATATCATATTTGGATCCACTCTTGTGATCCAAACAACGCGTGGATATCTGCAGTCAATGTTCGAGCTATCAAGTATGCCCGAATCCTTCAGTGGTATCAGACCAAACTGAGTTCCTGAGGCGTTTTTCTTGTCAGATCTGAACATTGCTAGCATATTCATGAAACTTGACGTGCATAATGTCAGTATATACATTATCGTGAAGTCTTGCTGATTATACATGTTTCTGTGGCCATTTCTTTCACTGAATCAAGCATGATTTTTCGCACACCTGTTCATGATTTACATGGTGTATATTTCTTTTTAAAGTTTCATGAATTATAGCTTTAGTTTTTGTTTATGGTGTGCGATCTTGATGAATAATTTTCTAAATTCATCACTATGCTTGTTCATTTTCACTTTATTTATGCATATCTTTGTATATTTATGCATGTGTTTAAATCGTATGCCTTCAAAGACGAAATAAAGAAAACAAAAAATGAAAATGAAATTCATAACTAAAAAATTTTGTTCCTCATAAAACAAGCGTTTTAGGTATAGAAAACACACCAGTCATGTAGAGCTCGTCAAAACAAAGAAATAGACACCAAGAACGTGAAGAACGGACACCGGACGACGAAGTTATGAAGGAAAATGACTCAAGTGTTCCGTCAAATCTAAACCCGAACCTTGGGAGTCGGCCGGGGTGCCTGTCACGCCTGTCGATGGTGACCCTCAATGAGGCAATGGGGTCTACAGCTGACCCTTGGGACTTCCTCAACTCAGCGTCGGTATGTTGAATACGACTCTGTACTCGAAAAAATTAAATCAAAATATTAAAAATTAAAAATATCTATAAATATTATAATTATCTAATTATAAATAAAATTATTAAATAAATAATTATACATTTACTAATTTCAAAATTAATTCAATAATTTAACAATTAATTATAAAATTTTCTAAATATTTACTAAAATTATAATATAATAACAAAATTATTTATTTAAAAATTAATTAACCAGTATAAATATTTTTCAAAATTAAAAATTAATTACAATTCAATTATAAATTACTAATTATTTATAAAATTAAAAAATTTAAAAATTAATTATAAATTTAAAAATACTTACAATGATCTCCTCGGTCTCCTGCGTTATGGGAGATCCATCTGAGTGTATGTGGGTGGTCACAAGCATCTCCTCGTAGGTCGCCCTCCACCCCTCCCTCCATGTCGCCTCATCCAACTCTGAGTATGCGATGGAGAACGACTTCAATTCTGCCATATGGTGGATCGTTTGTAGGGACCGATTCCTCACAGCCCTCCTCGCTACGGCCTATTGCTCTGGCGACCTCCTGAACCGGACAAATCTAACCCCGTCCGCCGCATCGACCCCATCTGGGATGTCCGCCTCCAGCTCCTGGATCATCCTGGTCCCGTCTCCCTCCTTTTGGTGGTACAGGTGACTCCGGCTATTCTTCCCCCATCTTCGAGATGGCAAACTCCCTGTTCGCATCTCGTACAACAAACTTGCCCGGCAACAGATTTTAAAATTAAAGTTAGTAAATTATTTATTAATTAAAAAAGAATAATTTAAATATTTTAAATAATAAAAATTTTACCTTCACTTTCTCCCATGCATCGTTCTTCAGGCTCTGCTCGATCCTCTTCCAGGTCTCAGCGCTAATGTCGAACTGGAGGAAGTTCCGCCCTGCTTAGTCAGGTAGCGGTTGAAGATATTGATATTGCCGAGCTCGAACTCATTGACGTTCAGCATAACGTCGCCCTCCTACTGATCATCTCCAACGTCAGGGAACAATGCTCCTTCCCAGGCCTTCTGCTCTAATCCTGATCAGGCATCTGGAAAAAATTAATATAAAAATTTAGTTAAAATAAAATAAAAATTTTAAAATAAATATAAATATCTAAAAAATAGAAAATATAAATAAAAAATTATTTAAAATTAAAAACATAAAAAATATTTTAAACTAACCTCTGATGTGATGCTTTGAAAGGTTGAAAGTGCAAAAATGAGGGGATGGGGGTTTATATAAGCATTGATTTAGTAGCGGTTCTAGACAAACCGCTGCAAATTGGTAGCGGTTCTATCAAAACTACTACCATGACTACTACTAATTGAGAGACGATTCATTTTTGCAGCGGTTATTTTTGAAAAAACCGCTACAAATTACAATGCAAATCAGTAGCAGTTATTATAACCGCTACCGTAATCACAGCCACTGATGACCTTTCACTTCTACAACGGTTGGCATTTATTGAAACCACTGCAATTTTGCAAAATAACCGCTACAAATGTGCAATTCGATTTAGTAGCGGTTTCATAACCGCTACAAATTTCAGCACTAGATTGTCGTCACATATTAGTAGCGCTTTGACCTATAACAGCTACACAATTTGTAATTTAGTAACAATTTTGGTGACCGCCACTAATTAACTGCTGCTAAATACCCTTTTTTTGTAGTGATAACGCAAAGATCAAGGTCAAAGGCATAGGCACCTGCAGACTAGCTCTGAGTGGTGGAAAGACCTTAATCTTACATGATATGCTTCATAAACCAAACATTCGACGGAATTTAGTTTCTGTACTATGTCTTTTAAATTATGGGTTTGATGTGAACTTTCATGGCAAAGTTGCTGACATTTTTAGTAACGGGACCTTTTACGGTTTATCTTTCCTCTCGGAAAATTCTTTGCAATGGATGTTATTGATAATTTTAACTTGCATGACTGTTTCGTTAGTTCCTCCAATATAACTGTTGATATAAATATCTGGCATGCTAGACTAGGGCACATAAACCAGAATCAAATGATTAAAATGATAAAGGAAGGTTTACTAGGTGAAGTTCCAACATGGAAATGTCCTTGTGTGAAAATTTGTTGGCTGACAAGGCAACTAAAAAGCCTTTCGGTACAAGAACTAGAGCTGAAAATGTATTGGATTTGGTCCATTCTAATACATGAGGTCCAATGAGTGTGGGGGCTAAGCATGAAGCTTGGTACTTTATTACCTTTACTGATGACTTTTCACGATATGGCTATGTCTATTTGATCTCACATAAGTCTAAAGCACTAAAGTGTTTTAGACAATACATGAATGAGGTAGAAAATCAAATGGAACATAAAATTAAAGTGTTACGTACTGACCGATACCGTGAATACTTATCCGATCAGTTCCAAAAGATCTATCAAGAAAAAGGGATAATTAGGTAACTAACTATCCTTGGTACTCCACAACAAAATAGAGTGTCTGAAAGAAGAAATAGAACTCTTTTAGACATGGTTAGGTCAATGATGGCTCAAGCAAACCTACCAATTTTGTATTGGGGTGATGCTTTACTAACCGCAGCCTTTATACTTAATCGTGTACCCTCAAAAGCAGTTACTTCCACACCCTATGAGTTATAGACGAAACACAAGCCATATCTAAGTATCTTAAGATACTGGGTGTCGGCTACATACATTCATGATGATTCCCATAAGTATGGGAAGTTGGTCCTAAAGGACAGAAATGTATCTTTATAAGATACTCAAAAGAATCAAAAGGATATGTTTTCATTGGTGAAAATGAAGATGGAACAGTAACTGAAATTGAATTAAGGGATGTTGTATTTTTGGATAGTGAATTTCCTAGCAGAGGAGAGATAGATCGAACAGTATCTCTTTATGAGACACAAGAACAAGGTAGTACAGATTGATCAATGATCCCCAATCATCTCAATATATCAATCTGAGTGGGAGATCAAAAGGCTCAGAAAGGCCTTTTCAAAGGCCAAGATGAGAGAAACGAAAGAGACAAGAGGTTTCTACAAGGAGTGACAGGGGAAAAGTACCCAAGAAGCGCTTCCCAATAGAGCGGGAAGCACTTATGGTCACTCTGGATGGACATGATGAGCCACGTTATGTACAAGAAGCTTTGTCAAGCCCTGCCAAAGATGAATGGAAGAAAGCAATGGAAGAAGAGAATGATTCAATGAAAAGGATCAAGTTTGGGAACTTGTTGATCTACCAAAAGATCGAAAAGCCATTGGGAACAAGGGGGTTCTCAAAATAAAAAGAAAAGTGGATGGATCAATTGACAAGTACAAGGCACGTCTGGTAGGAAGGGGTATACACAATAGGAAGGTATCGATTACAAAGACACCTTCTCACTTGTTGTACGCTTTAATTCCATAAGACTGATTCTGGCAATAGTAAATAATTTAGATTTGGAGTTACATCAAATAAATGTGAAAACTACATTTCTAAATGGAGACTTAGATGAAGAAATCTATATGGAAGAACCATTAGGTTTCGTATAGAAAGGTTTAGAGAGCAAAGTTTGTAAGCTCAAAAGGTCCATTTATGGACTGAAGCAATCATCCAGGCAATTGTACTTGAGGTTTCACAAGGCAATAACTCATACGATTTTGAAATGATTTGCATCTACATTAAGCGGTTTAATGATAACTTTATGATGTTATCATTATATGTAGACGATCTACTATTGGCCGAAAATAGCCTAAATTTGATCTTAGTTGTTAAAGAATAGCTGTCATCGAATTTTGAGATGAAAGACATGGGAGAAGCAGAATACATACTTGGAGTTAAAATCTAAAGGGATCGCTCAAAGAGAATTCTATCTCTTTCACAAGAGAATTACATTAAGAAAATTTTTGAGCGATTCAACATAAGTAACTGCAATCCCTTAGACATCCTGGTAGTTACTGGAGTTAGCTTGAATCTTGAAATGTATCCCAAAACTGAATCAGCTAAGAAAAGAATGGAAAGAGTTCCTTATGCTAGTACCGTTGGAAGTCTAATGTATGCAATGAATTATTTCCATACTAATTTTCAAAACTTCTTTCCCGAAGGAGATGAAGATTTACCCCTTGTTATAGCTGATGAAGATGAATAAATAAATCAGGTGCATAATGTATTTAAAAATCTACCAAAACCATTGCAAATACCGTAATCTAAAATGATGCAAACCTCTGCAAACTTCCATGGCATAAACCTCTGCAAACTTCCATGGCAGAAATTCTCATATGATATTTTTAACAAAACTTTTCTTAAAAAATTGTATTTTAAACACATAGCACACTACAAGGCATTGTAGTATATTCATTATGAATTTTTTGCTGTATGTATTTGGTTTTTTTATTAGCTCAGTTTATATTATTTGTATATTGATATTTATGTTTATGTTTATGTTTATATTTACAATTATGTTTATAAATATAAACACAGCGTACTACACAAGTGGTTTCATAATTATATTTTTTATTTTATGTTGATATTTATGTTTAAGTTTATATTTATAATTATGTTTATGCTTATTGACACCACTGTCGAATAGCGTCAAAATAATATAAAACTAGATTCTGCAGTAAAGCGCAACCTAGGTCATCTCCCAATGAACCAATGTGATAATCACTTAAATTAAGAACTTTAATTACAAACAAATCATTTAAAAACACTTAAAAGGGGGGTTTATGAACTAAAGGTAAAAGAAGCTACTAGCTAGTAAACAAAGCAAATTGTCAAAAGATAAGAATTTATAATGGCAATACAATTAACTACTAGTTTTCCCCTTAGGATGTAATGGTCCTTGTCCAGATAAAAGATTTAATTCTTTTGATTGAGATTCCTTGCAAAAATTCCAAACTCAAATCCTTAAATTATCATTCAAGTTTTATGCTCTTGTTTAAATCAAAGTTCAATGACATATCAGTTAAACTTCAATTTAAACATAAGCCACAATTAATCCTGAATTTTAAAATGCAGAGAAAATCAATCAATTTTCTCCTTTAATTTCCCTCTCAAACTTCCAATCAATCGATTAAAAGTCTATGACATCTCAATATATTTCAAGAAAAGTAGCGGAGTAAATATATTCCAAATCTGGAAAATATAAACTTGCACAAATTAAGCTTTAACAAAGAGGAATTGTTGGAATTTTCAAATATGAAATTTCAAAAGCCTACTGGTTCATGTTGTAAATCTACAACCATACACTTTCAGCACAAATCCTCAAAGAACATTCCATAGGTTATATTCAAAACTAAATATACGTTAAGCACAAAGAATTTATGCAAAAGAAAGTCAAAAGAAAGGAAACTTAAATAAGAATTTCAACCAAAAGAGTTCCCATTACAAGTCTCGGACTCTCATCACAAACCTAAGGTTCAAACTAATAGTTAATTACAGATGAAATTAGAAAATCATGGCAGAGGATAAAATCACAACTTTACTGATCATGGAGACTAAATGAACGCTACTGGTTGCTGGAAATTAAGAAGAAATGCGAGTCCTCCTCTGGTCCTGCGTTGCTGTTTCTGTTCGTTCTCTGCGAAGCTGTCCCTCAGCTTTTGTCCTTCAGCGTCCGTGCGTTCTCTTCTGCTTGTTCATGCGTCTCTGCTCCTACGTTGCTGTGTTTGTTCTTTTTTTCTACGTGCACTCTACATTCCTTTTTCTTCGTGTGCGTGCGTTGCTTTTTCTCTTTCTTTTTGCCTTTTTTTTTATTTTTTCTGCCCTCATTTTTCTTCTTCGTGTGTTCTGTTCCTTTTTTGTTTTTTATTTTATTTCCAAAATTCCATTAGGAAACTGACGCCCCCTTTTTCTTCTGCACAAGACTTGGTTAAATCCCCTTTGCCATGATCTCCACTCATCAGTGATTGCCCATGTTGTTGAATTGGAGGATTGATCATTATCATCGTTTATTCGTGTGTTTCATTTTCTATTTCTATTATCAAAATTCATTCCAATTGTTTTTATAAAAAAACCAAAAAGAAGTATTTTAATTTCAGTGTAAGTTACTCACATTCAATTATTAGGAATTAATTTCACTATTTTGCGGCTCCTCAAAGTGAACACGACCCGGATTGGTGCTATACTATGCTAATTCGGTTAAATTATTTTTGATGCGGATCTAAGGTGACTAACGTTCCAAGCGTTAAACTTCATGAAATTGCTTCCTCAAAATCTGTTTGTCATGGATCATTTTAAGCTTGTCCTTGTAGATTCTAGCATTATCATAAGATTCAAGTCTTATTTCTTTAAGTTCCTGGAGCTGCATCTTCCGATTAATAAGTGAGGATTCAAGATCTGTATCACATGCCTTGATCACCCAATAAGATTTGTGCTCGATCTCTATAGGTAGATGACATGCCTTGCCGTGGAGCAACCGAAAGGGAGACATGCCTATAGGGGTCTTATAGGCCGTCCTATAAGCCCAAAGTGCTTCTTCAAGCCTTTCGCTCCAGTCCTTACGAGATGGTTTCACGATCTTCTCAAGTATTCACTTAACTTCTCGATTAGAGACTTCAGCCAAACCATTCGTTTGAGGGTGATAAGGGGTGGCAAGCTTATGATTTACTCCATATTTACCTAATAAAGACTTGATGGTCCTGTTGCAGAAGTGTGTTCCTTTGATTTCAAACCATAGAACTTAGGCAGAGAATTAAGTAGTGGACATTTGATTTCAAAATTAACATCAACATTAGGGCATGCAATATTAAAAGGATCATAATTTACATCAGAAGTAGTAGCTTCCCTAATGGTCCTTCTCCTAGGGTTACCCCCATTATTCTCACCTATTCTATCTTGTTCCACATTATGTCCGTTGCCCCTTCTATTGTCACCAGCATTAGGATCATTAACTTGCTCCATTATATCACTTAAATCAACTATCAAATGCATACCAGTTGAATTTTCTATTCCAATATCAGGATTTCTAGGAGTGCTAAATTTACTAAAGTGTAAGTTAGACTCAATTGAATGATTTTCCTCTTCAATTATAGCTTCACTAGCCCTTTTTACTATTTGATCTTGTCTAACTTCTCCTAAAGACCTTTGAAGTTCAGAATTAAAAGGGACTAGAGTTTAGCTCTACCTCTTCTTGGCATAAACGATCAATCAATCAAAACAAAGTGAATTTTTTTTCTTTTTAATGTAATTGAAAAAGGTAAAAATAACTCCAATCAAGTTACTTAACACTTAATTACTAAGGAATCAATTTCTTGGCTCCCCGGCAACGGCGCCAATTTGACGAGTAGAACGTTAGTCGCCTTAGATTCGCGTCAAAAATAATTTAACCAAATTAATGTAGTATAGCACCAATCCGGGTCGTGTTCACTTTGAGGAGCCGCAAAATAGTGAAATTAATTCCTAATAATTGAATGCGAGTAACTTACACTGAAATTAAAATACTTCTTTTTGGTTTTTTTATAAAAACAATTGGAATGAATTTTGATAATAGAAATAGAAAATGAAACACACGAATAAACAATGATAATGATCAATCCTCCAATTCAACAACGTGGGCAATCATCACTTCAATAGATATGGGATTTAAAATAATGAATTAAAGAATTATAATTAAGCTTTAATCCAACAACCGAGCCACCTTGAATTGCCACAAAATATTTTCCAAACTTCCAATTTACTAACTGCCAACAGAATAGTAAAGATGAATTAAGGATAATAAAACCACTGCTTAATTGTAACTCTTAAATTAAAATAATAGAATTAAAGTTAGCAAAAGATTGTTTGATCCAAGATTCTAAGCCACCTTAGAAAATCACAAGATATTAACTCTGAAATCAATATAAACATCATACCAGAATATTATAATTGAAATCAAAATTAAATCAGCCCAATATCAATTGCTAAACAATAATTCAATCACAAAAATCTGCAAAATAAATCCTATCAAACAATATAAATTGCTCCAATAATTAGACAAACTATCATAAGACCTAGGAATTGTTAAATTAGTAAATTAAAGCGATTATGAACTCCCCTTTGAAGAATCAAGCTCCTACCATTGTCGTTGAATAAGAGAATTAAAGAAACTAGCCATGCCTTGCCATGAAAAATTCCATATTAAACACCAAACCCTTCATCTTCTTCCATGGACTGCACAGTGACAGTTGAAGCTTCTTGTTCCAGACAACGCAATAATGGATAATGGATGAAGGAATTAAATAATGGATGGGAGGAAGGGTATTGGCGCTGTGTGGAATTAATGGATGGAATGGTTGATGAATGAATTGAATGGAGATGCTCCAGGACGTAGTGGCGAGATTGGAATATTGAATGAATGAAGCTTGCAGTGTCACATATTGATTGAAGGAATAGGAGGTGGCGGCTGGAGATCAATGAATGGAATTGAGGAATGGATGATTGTCTGCGCCGCTTGGGTGATGAATGGAATATTTCAGTGTGCGTGCCATCAAAATGAATCCTCTAGGGCGTCCCTTATGCTGATGGATTGTGAGGGTTTTTGTGTGTGTTGGGCCTTTTTGCTTTGTGTGTCTAGGTGGCCCAATATTGAATGAATGGTGCAGTGGATGACTTGAATAACTGGATTCAATTGCCCCTAGGTTGCCTTTTGTGCATCTCATTCCTTATCTTCCTGAAGGCAAACTAATAATAATTTAATAATATAATATAATAAATGAAATAATATAAAATTAGTGGATTTGAATGTGGTCCTTGATTTAAATTTTAAACTCAAAATCTTAGATTTCCTAATTCAAATTCAACATCAAGATTTACTAATTTGAATTCAAGATCTTCTAAGACTATATTGATAGATATATTAATTCAAATTTAGCTTTTGATCTCAATTTCTTCCATAAATACCTTAATTGGCTTTTATTTCATAAAATAATCATTAATCATAATTAAAGCAATTAAGCTCAATAAAAGCCAAATAATAGCATTAAAATCCTTTGAAATGCTACAATTCACTTGATAAAATATAATTATTTCAGTTCCTTTTTCTTTTTTTATTTTATTTCCAAAATTCCATTAGGAAACTGACGTCCCCTTTTTCTTCTGCTCAAGACTTGGTCAAATCCCCTCTGCCATGATCTCCACTCACAATATAAAACAAAATAAATAATTAAACTACTCTTAACTTCCCTAAAAATATTTAGGTACTTTCACCCAAGAGAGAAAAATATTAGAATAATAAATTTAATCAATTTCAGCCCAAATAGTCTCCGTAAAGCAATCTTCAATTTATCTCTTCAAATCTACACAAGATAAGAAAATAATCAATGGCCCTTTGTGCAAAAATATTAAATGAAGATTTATTCATAAATTTCTAAGATTTATTCAATTAATTTTCATTAACTGTAAAATGGCTAATAAAATAAAATAAAATCTAAACAAGCTATAAAAGATTACATAAGATAATAAAGGAATATAAAATACAATTGAGAATAATGGGAGACATGGACATCCACATAATAATATTTATAACACTCCCCCTTGGATGTCCATGACTAAACATATGCCTCATTAAAAACCTCTCTAGAAAAACCCAGTAGGACAAAACCTAGATAAGGAAAAAAAAGTACAATGTTTATAGATACACATCCTAATGCTGCCTCATTAAAAACCTTTCTAGAAAAACCCAGTGGGATAAAACCTAGATAAGGAAAAAAGAGTATAGTGTGTATCAACTCCCCCTTTTAACAACATTACTCAATATCCTTGAGTTTGCAAAGTAACTTGATGAATAAAGCTGCTATATTTTCACTAGAACGAATTTGCAGAATGAAAATTTCAGCTCCTTTTGAAAGGTTGTAAGTGTAGAACTTTAATGAAATAAGTTTCACTCTAGAGCACTTGATATAGATGTACCTACACACATGAACAAGTATGATAAACAGTATATGCATAAATGGTCAGTTCATACTCAAGCATACCTGATTATAATGACCTCACATTCATAGTACCTCGAATAATATATATCACTCTATTTTAATGTATTGGTGATATTGAAGAACTATATCCTGCAAGTAGATTAACGATAACTAGTATATCATGACTTGTGAAATTAACAAGGATACATTAGTGCCCCAAAAGCACTTAATAATGTACTTCCGGATCAAGTAGTTCTTCATCTCCCCCTTTGTTAATTTCACGAGGTATAGCAGGACTTTTACCAACCTACAACAATCATTTGCCATTTTGGAGCTCTTTAGGAGTTTTAAAAATGCACTTCAACTGCTTCAAGTCGTATCAAGACTTGTTTAGCTCAAGTCAATATTATTCTTGAGAACTTGCATTTGATGCTTCTGGTATCATGGGTCCTTTAGGGACCCTCATATAAATGATAGTGCCAAGTGTGTCATATGAAAGTATAGTCATAGCATTTATGAGGCATAATTCAAGCCCTTTATTGGCTGTATGGTTAATCAAATAACGAAAAAAAATCATATTCACTACTAATGAATGTATTCTGTCACAACATATACCGGATCATTCCTTCATAACATATACTAGATCGTTGTGTAAAGTATTAAATTAAAAGATGTGCCATATATCTTATTTTACCTTTTCCATTTCTCTTTCTTACATAATGGCTTACATTCATATGGCCAATCCTTTCTTCATTGGCACTTAACAATGGCACCGGCTCATGATCCTTGTCATTCATTACATTGCATGCTTTTTATAATGTGCTGTCAACGTTAACTTTATTTCGTTCCCATCAAATTCCACAATTCATTGATGTCTCATTATTTTCAAATGTGTCAGGTACCTGAGTCTCTTTTTGGACTATAATAACCTCTTCTAGAAAAAAAATAACTCTTCAAGAGTTGGCTCTTTTGGATCAATCAAATATTCTTGATCATCCTCAACTTACCATCTATATTCTTGGCTCCTTTTGTTTTTCGAGGATTTTGTTATCTTTGAACTGATGGATGATTAAGCTTTAATTGTATTAGTTTTCTACTTGAATTTTCAGAGTCTTAGAGTCAATTTTAGCCCATACATGACCTTTTAGTGCTTGAATATAGACTAGGAGTTACTGATTTGGATTAATGTGATTTTGGCCACCTATGAAATGAATAACGATTTATTGTGCCTAAATTGCATCATGAGCAAATGATACTGCCCATATTTGCTATGTCATTTTAGGAACTCCTTACAAAAGGCCAAGGGAAGCAGCTCTGGAAACGTTCATCGTGGCACAATTTAAAATTTACCGCGGCCAAAGTTCAATCAAGCAGACAAAGAACTGTCAGGAGAGGTTGTCATACAATCCTTGGAAATCAAAATTAATATTCTCGATCCATTTTCAAGGCTAACCAACAGTCTAAGTTTACATTTTGTAGCTTAGTCAGATCAATGGGCTTTTCACGCTTTAGGCGTATTTTAATTTCGTTCACAATAGATTGTCCTTCAAGGACATAAATTCTTATAGGAGCATTATTAGTTGGGATATGTGACTTTATCACTTTCTTTGGATCAATAAATGCTTCAGGCATTTTGTTAGCTGAATTCTATGAAAGAATTATCTTTTAAATTTTCAGTGCATATCATTTCATTACAAGGATCAACAATGAGCCAATGATAATTCATTCAAGCTAAACTCTTTACCCAACTACTTATTTTCTCCCACTGATGCTAGTGAAAGTAATTCATCAAATGACACTCAGCAAACCATGATATAAAATTTATAACCAGCATATATTCATTGTGTTTTACATATACATATATTACATACCCAAAATAAAGCAATATTAGGTTTTTGACCAAAAACCTTTACAAGGGAGAAAACTTTCGATAATTTGTTGGCCTCATGCGAATTAATAGAGCTGCCTGCAAAATGGCTAGTTTTAACTCCCTAAACAATTTAACCATATATTATATTCAAAATTGATTATGTAAACCATAATCCCTTTTGATACCATTTGTAATTCTAAACAAACCAGACATTTAGACACAATTAATTATTAAATTCTCAAGGTCCAGGGTACAAAAGTTGTGGGTGAGACACCCAACCCACAAACCATTCACAATTCACTGTATCATTCCAACCCAGGGCACAAAACTCGCCCACAAGTCACCATCCCTATGGCGCCGTAGGGGACCCTATGGCGCCCTTTTTAAAATAAAGGGCGTCGTAGATGGCGCCCTTTTTTATAAGTTAGGGACCTATATGCATATACTGCGCCCCTCCCTCCTTTCTGAAATACCTGCAGCTTCACCACCACCCCACCCCCAGCTTCGCTCCTTCGCTCCAGCAACTCCGGTTGGCCAGCTCTACCCTTCGCGCGTAACTCCTTTAGACGCCGTAAGTCAGGTCTCTCCCCGTCTGCCGCTGACTTCGCTCGCCCTCTTCCTTTCCGTTGTGAAGTGCCATCACTGTCGCCTCTGTTTTCATCTTCTTTGCCTTCTAGTTTCCCTTACAGGTTCCATTCTTCCCCATTTTACCATTTCATTATACATGTCTAATTTTAAGTATGAATGTGAATGTTTTCATGGGTCTTGTTGTGTTTCGATGCTTGTACATAGCTATGGATCTAGTTGTGAGCTTAAGCTTGAATCTGTGCTTATCTTGAAACGAATATGATCGGAAAAAGCAAGCATGTTCAAAATTTTTGGGAAGCTCACTTTTTTTGAATTTTTGTGCGTATATTTGAATAATTTTGTGATTATTGGTTGTACGTATTCTATATACTTGGATTCATGTGGTTGAGGATGAAAAAATGGATTTTCTGCAAGTTTTCTGTTTAGGAATTGCCATTTTTACGCCATTGAAATAGCTAGAAGAAGAAGTTTTTTAAGAAAAAAATTCCAGCGTCCAAGATGGGAAAGGAAACCGGGTTAGGATAGGTGGATTTGATAAATGTGTTATATATTTGTGATAGTTACTTTGAAAATTTTTATGCTCATAGACA
>JANTPZ010096252.1:0-10007 GCA_025593235.1 Vachellia pachyceras | reverse complement strand
AGGTCGTAAGCAGCGAAAGCAGAAGGGTCCTGAGGCGGCGGCTCGTTTGCCTACAGTGACGCCCCTCACGAAGTGTAAGCTCCGGCTGTTAAAGCTTGAGCGAATCAAGGATTACTTGTTGATGGAGGAAGAATTTGTGGCTTATCAGGAGCGTCTCAAGCCTCAGGAGGAGAAGGCTGAGGAGGACAGATCCAAAGTCGATGACCTCAGGGGTTCGCCTATGAGCGTTGGTAACTTGGAGGAGCTTATAGACGAGAACCATGCCATTGTTTCGTCTTCGGTCGGGCCGGAATACTACGTGGGGATCTTGTCCTTTGTAGATAAGGATCAATTAGAGCCCGGATGTGCAATTTTGATGCACAATAAGGTATCTGTGTGCTCTTTTCAGTCCTTAAACGTAAAATTTAGCTTTCGATTATATCTTTGTTCTAGTTCATTAGGGTTCCTTGCCGTCTAGGTTTAGGATCGAGAATTCCGGTGCCGATTGTGATTTGTTTAACTGCTCTTCTATTATATTGTTTGCTTCGGATAGTGTAAGGGTGTTTTTTTTTGGTGATGCGGCATAATGGAACGGGCGGGGGCGAAGTGGGAATGAAAGGTTTCATAAAATCATCTTGGAACAAAATTCCTTGTTTGTCTCAAATTTTAAACATGCCTTCCGAGTTGTTTACTTGTTGAGATAATTATCGTTCTCAGACTGCTGTGTTGAAGATCATCAGACGCAACGTGCACACTATAAAGTGAACTACTAAAGTACTTCATATGAACATTTTTTTTTAACTGCATCAGGCGTGACCTGGAGATTGCCCAAAATATTTGCTTTAGTGGTCTATTCTTGGTGTAATGGTGTTATTCATATTTTCAGATGTATTCATCCTGAACATATAGAAACTTTCTTATCATTTATGGTTTATTGCCAGGTGCTTTCCGTTGTTGGGCTTCTTCAAGATGAAGTTGACCCAATGGTCTCCGTTATGAAGGTTGAGAAAGCTCCTTTGGAATCTTATGCTGACATTGGTGGTTTAGATGCTCAGATACAGGAAATTAAGGAAGCAGTTGAGCTTCCTCTGACACATCCTGAGCTATACGAAGATATTGGTATCAAGCCTCCTAAGGGAGTCATATTATATGGAGAACCTGGAACAGGGAAGACTTTGCTTGCAAAGGTTTGATGTGAGATTTTATGTGTTCCCAATTGGGTCATTTGGTTTGAATTTCAACAATTCATTTTATTTCTCATGTTGCAAGCACTTAGTCCTGGTGCTTAGAATGCTGCCCTAAAGGCTTCTTAATGCGTAGTTTAAAAGTATTTTCTCATGCCTTTCCAAACGATTAATTACTTCAGTTCTTTGTTAGGTCATTAAATTGAACGCCTCATGATAATACTTCCTTGATGTGTTTCTGCGTTGATTAGGTTACATTTAAAAATTCTCATGTAATTTGCCAGTGAGTAGTAATATGTCAGTGGCCTAAAGATGCTAAAGGCTTCATATGAAATTTTCCTTTCGTATTATTGCATGCCACCCTGTACCTAGAAAAGAAAGTATGTTTAATATGAAAAACCTGTGACAAGTGAATTGATGAACTTATTGTTGAAAAGAGACGTCCCGGGAGCGATTATGACTATGGAAAATGAAGTTTCCAATTTCATTCATCCCCTTTAGTTTACTGCTTTCTGAGTTAGCTTCTTGATTCTTCACGGTTGATTTGGGGAGTATTTGACAGACGCATATTATGTTGTTCATAATATATCCTTTTTAGAGAAATGTATTGCATGTGGAATTCATATATTGAGATGGGTCATCCTCCTGGCGGATGTTAACTTGAAATAGATTTTATGAGTACAGTTGCATTTGGTAGTTGGGATATTTGGAAAATATGATTAATTATAGTCACAATATGTTGGACTCTTGCTATTATTTGATCTTAGGAGTGTTATTTGTCCTGTTCAACTATTGTGTTCTTGCTATCTATAGGTTATCTCAGCTACTGCTTATGATGGGCCTGCAAAAGCATATATACGAACTTTTCAGGTCTGAGTCTTTGTGTGCTTTCAGGCTGTGGCAAACTCAACATCAGCAACATTTTTACGTGTTGTTGGTAGTGAATTGATACAAAAATACTTGGGTGATGGTCCAAAGCTCGTGAGGGAACTTTTCAGAGTTGCTGACGATCTTTCCCCTTCTATTGTCTTCATTGATGAAATCGATGCTGTAGGGACAAAGAGGTGAGTTGTTGAGTATCAACTTAAAGTCCACTTGTTGGTTAAGAAATCTTTGTTCTGATGCAGCTGTGGCTGAAAAATTGATGTCCTTGATCACTTTTAAGCTCTCAGGATTGTTTTCTCCTCCAATAATGAGCTTAACTGTTGATATATTCCTCACAGGTATGATGCTCACTCTGGTGGGGAGCGTGAAATTCAAAGGACAATGTTAGAGTTGTTGAACCAGTTAGATGGTTTTGATTCAAGAGGAGATGTTAAAGTGATTCTAGCTACCAATAGAATTGAGAGTCTTGATCCTGCTTTGCTGCGACCTGGTCGAATAGACAGAAAGATAGAATTCCCCCTTCCTGATATCAAAACAAGGAGACGTATCTTCCAGGTAGGTATGACTAATGTTGTTAAAGCGGTTTGCTGAATCTGGTTTCTGCATATTCTCTAGGATAGCTTAACATGCATGATCTAATCCATCGACTGGCTAAAGGGTGTCTTGCTTTTAAAATTTAGATACATACATCAAGGATGACATTGGCTGATGATGTCAACTTGGAAGAATTTGTTATGACGAAGGATGAGTTCTCTGGTGCTGATATAAAGGCAATATGTACTGAAGCTGGCTTACTTGCTTTAAGAGAACGCCGTATGAAGGTTAGTAGGGTGTTTAATTTTTAAAAAAAATATTATACAGTATGATTGGGCAAGATAATGATGCTACAACTCAGAAGCTGTCTGGTTTCGGAGTTGGGAGTTTTGTCAATATCACTTCAAAATGCTCTAAACCTTGTCATGGTTGAAATGATATATAGCATAGTTGAATCTCTCTGGTTGACATGTCAAGGTTTGGCAATCCATACCAAATGGAATTTGTGTGAAAGAAACAAAGGAGAACCCACACCTTGTCCATCATTCTTGGTTTTATCACTATTATAACTTAGATTGTACCCATGGATATGGATTACGAGCGATGCTTGTTATAAAAGTGCTTTCTTTTTAGAAACGTGAGGGTTATCCACTTGTTTGAATGCCTTCGTTTTTTTTCTTTGAAAAAAATCAATGGACCTTGATGACTTGAAAATGCTTTTTATCTAACTCTTGAATCTTGTATCCCATGCTTCAGGTAACGCATGCAGACTTCAAGAAGGCAAAAGATAAGGTGATGTTTAAGAAGAAAGAAGGGGTGCCAGAAGGACTTTATATGTGAAATATATCTGCTATGTTAGACACTCATTTTCTTTTGGTTCTAATGAGATATTGTTCAGCCAAAAAATATTTGTTTGTTTTTATCATGGGGATTCATCCGCACTAGTTGGTGGGCATGACAGCATGGTATTTGCATCTGAACTATTATGTGATTTAGTTGATCATGTTGTGCTTACTTCATTGTTCACATTAACCTTGTAACGAGATTGATGCAGCATAAGTGTAATTTCGTATCAAGTTTGGGAAATGTGAGCCCTGGGCAGACAAAAACATTGAGTGCCATAGTGAATTAGCACGCATATGTTAACCCTCCCACCACCTCTTTTTCACCAGAGTGCTTCACACATTTGTGGCTAGTATCAGGCAAAATTATGTATTGCTCTCGCCTATGTTGAAATGTATTAACGCCGTTGATCATTGATCGATCAAGTGTTATTTTCTCACTACTAAAGATGTGTCCTTTGAGGCAGCCAATTCGATCGAACACAATCTAGCTGGTAATCATGCCTCGCCCAATAATCCTTAATAGTCCGTCCATTCATGACTTGGACTAAAAGAAAAGTAGAGGGGGACAATCATTGCCCGTGGTACTGCCCGCCGTTGGAGTGTTTACTATTTCTAATATATATGCTCGATGTCATGTTCAATTTGGTGATGTCTATATATCGGCATCATTCATAAAGGCAATTGAATATGGCTTCTTTTTCACGAGTACTTCAGATTTCGTAAAACGCATACAAGCAAAATGCGAGTTAACAAGTACTTCCCTAATGTTTACCCCTTTTTATGTTATGACCAAAACAATGGTAGACCATGGAGTGATACTAGTCACGCAGAATTTGTAAAACTATGGCAGAGGAGGCATATGGCTTGTTCAGAGACATTTAAGTTTGTCCTTATTCCCATTGATGGTTTCCAAGTGCCCTATGTTGCCTTTGGTTTCCACATCTTATCAAACTCTTGTCCGCTAACAGCAACATGCGCATAAGACTCAGTGAAGTAAGGTATGGCCCTTTTTGGTTCATTTAATTTTCGTTTCTCTTCATTTAACTTTTGGTCCCGCAAGGCATGTGTGTAGGTACGAAGATCGAAGCTAAAATGCCCATTTCTTCCAACTGTTTCCTTTTGCTTCATTCTATAGTTCGTCATGATTCTAACCGGAGAAGTTATCTTCATGTTAACGTTCAATCATGAAAACGGACTGTACAATTGGTGTTAACGTGCTTTTTTAAAGTAAAAGATTATTTCAGGTATTGAATATCAAAGGAAGGAAATATGTAAAAAATACAAAAATATTTTTTTAGAATCATGACATTTTCAGACTAGTGTAAATTTTTTGCTGCTGACCTTGACTTTAAAATTTATTTCTTTTCAATACTAAAAGGAGAACTAGGCAATGGTGGACTAGGTGGGGGTCTGTATGTGGGCAAGGGAGGGACGTCAAAGTCAGATATTTTGAATCAGATTCATAAAACCCATTTGCAAATTAATGGCTGAGACCGAGAACTAAGAAGGGGACGAAAATAGAAAAGAAAAGGAAGGGAAGGGGCTATGAATCTGGGCTGGCGATGCTATGGTGTGGTCACCACATGGGACCACTTCTCACATGTTCTCCACCTTCCTTTCTTCATTATTACACCTTTCACATGTTCTCCACCTTCCTTTCTTCATTATTACACCTTTCCTGCTTTCCATTATTATGAGCATTCTGGATTCCCAATTCAACTTCTAATCAACGGCTTACATAAATCAAAGTACCAGAAACAAAACAGCTGACACACACTAATGAATGTATTAGTGGTTATGACATTGAGGTATGTATGTAACTTAGAATTTGACCAAACGTGAAAGCCCTACAAATGTATTACTCTCTCAAAGAATTGAGGCTCCATCATAAAGAAGGGGTCTTTTAGCATCTTGTATTTGTGCTTTATATCTGCTTCCTCTTCAGAATGACTCTGGCTAAGGCACTCTCAAAAATTTGAGGGGGGAAGGAGAGGGATAAGAATAACCATGATGACAGTAGCGTCACAAAAAAATCCCTCCTATTGAAAGTGGCAAAAATTTTATATGTTAGCAGTTTGTATAAATTAGGTTCTACTGATGACAGCTAATCACTTCCTTCTCTTACACTACAAAACTTGGCAGCTCTGCTGTGGATGCCGGGATACTAACCTGTAATGCAGACACAAGTCCGTTGTTAATGAAAGTCGCCATTATTTCATGCAATATTCATGCTTCAGCACTTCCATTATCCTAACATTGTTAGTGTTGCCAGTTCCAGCTATAGCAACAGTGAGAAGCGCCAATCATGATCTTTTTCTAGTTCCGTCCCTGATAGTTTATTCTGTGGCAAACAGTAGGATTCAGTAAAATTTTTAAGCTAAAAGAACTAGTAATGCTGATCTATAATATGAAGAAGAAAAGTAAGCCCCGTCTTAACAAGTAATAGTTATGTTTCCACATTGATTAAGATAACAAGCTTCTTCTCACACAGTGAGCAACCAAACCCTGAGGTTAACATTCTACAGAAGCTTGAGAATGAGACCCAGGAACACAGTAAGCACAAACTAAATTTTCAAACTATCAGCCATCCTTTCTTTTCCACCATAGCCAGAAAATTTTTGTAGATGACCAAGATAAAGCATTGTATATATACCTGGTTGACCTGGTTGATTATTTTCGGCATTTTCATGGCTCTTACTGGTACTTGGTTTGCTGACAGTTGGGTTGTTCATTGCCTGATGCTGTTTAAGAAAATCAATCTGATAAACAAATGTGATCATCCATTAATAAAAGACTGACCTTCACTTGTGATCAATTAAAGGAAAAATAATTCATCAAGAAGCCAACTTCACACAAGTTATAAAAGTAAACAAAATTTGTTTGACTTGTAGTAAGTCCTGGAAGCCAATGCAATTCTCCCACTGCTTGTCATCTCAAGAATTACTTAGTAAATGAGACACTTAAAAAAGACTGATCTATAAATAGTTGGAAACCTGATAAGTCAGATGTACAATGACATCATTAAAGGGAAAAAATAACAGTGGATAGCAAAATATACCTGCATGAACTGGTGGGGACCAAGGCATTGCTGATAAGGATCACTAAAATTTGGGATCCGTGGCTGATTGGGATCAGGCGTGACAATAGAAGGAAGCGTATTATTTTCTGGTTGATTTGGAACCGCTGCTTGCATTCTAGATGGATCAGGCTGAGGGGCATGAGGCATTTGGAAAGGGGGCATAGCAAACCTTGGTCCCAATTGAGCTGCAGCCGCCGGTGGCATAGCAGAAGCAGCTAACATATTGGGGTATGGCATTAATGGCCTATTCATTCCCATTTCCATGCCCATTCCCATCCCCATCCCCATCCCCATTGTCGGCATATACTGTTGGATTCCGGGAAACGTCATCGGTACCATCCCACATCCCATGGACATCATCTGCATAAATGAATTGTACTCATGATTGATGATGTTTCACCATGGATAGAAATATGCATGATGATTCCATATTGATTGTGACAGTTATGGTACGTGCCTGAATCAAGGGATGTGAAGCTTGTTCTGAAGAAAACTTTTGAATAAAAATGCAACAGGAGGTTTGGGTATTTTTTATCAAAACGTTTTGTTGAGTTGAGGGTCAGTCATCAGCTTAAAGGTTATGCATGTACATTTATAGGTGTATTTAGAAGAAAGATAGAATAAACGAAGAATTTACCTGCACTTGTAACTGCAGTGACTTCAAGTATTCAATTGCTTCATCCAGCATTGAAGCTTTGTCGGACTGAATCAGGAAAGCAATCAAAGTTATAAACCGCCATTAGGAAGAAAAATTAATTCCAAAATCCTGCTCTCCATATTCTCAAGAAATTATAGCAGTGAGATTGTGAGACCTTATTGCAACGAGGGATGAGTTCTTGCAAGGCTCTCATCTTTTCATTAATCCTATCTCGACGCCTCTGCATGTGAATGTAACCGCAAGAAGATTATGGACAGTAAAAGGGTATGAACATATTAAGTTTTACAGTAATGCCATGCACTGACCCTCTCTGAGAGATTATGAACCTCTGCAGCACGTGATCTTTTAGTAGATGACGATCTACAGCTTTGTTTCTTGGCCTCAGCAGATTCAACGTAGACATCCTTTTTTGCAGGAAACCAAATAGAAAGTAAGAAGAAAGAACACACAAGAAGCATTGGAAGTTTAGGAAGAGGTTATAAATATGGAAAGAGCCTTTGATCTGAGTCATGCCCCGTTGCAAGTGTCAACTTCTTCGCAGAAGAAATGAGTGGATGACTCACTAACTTTATTGGGTTTATCTAGTTCTCGGTTCTAATTGGTTATGGTTTGACTCAATGACGATCTAGCAGCAACCATCTTACTGGCTCCAAAAGCTCCTCGACGTTGAACACTGGAATGAGTGGATAAGCTTGGCCAATGATTGCGTTTCTTACCGTTTTAAAGCAGTCTTAATAAACAATCCTACTTTTTTTTGTGCAACTTAATAAACAATCATATTCATTTAATAGCTTTGGTTATTTCTACCAATTGATTCGACTAAGCAGATTCTCTCCATTTGTCTAATGAAGTGTTAAGAAAAGAAAAGAAACCTTAGCTTTGGTTAACTCTCCTTAAAATATGATTACCTTATGCCCTCTTGGTTCAAAAATTACGTTTGATTATCATTTAATTTATTTCCAATTAATAGAGTCCCCCCCCCCAAAGTTTTTCAAGAACAAATTTACTCTACTAATTTTACTGTCATATAAAAAATAAAATCACATCGCTAGATTATACAAAAAAAATATGATTATATTCCAATAAAAATATATATAATTTAAGATAAGGCCAGTTATATGTTGCTCATTTAGTTAAACAATTAAGAAGTTGGCAAAAAAAAATATTGATATACTATTAGTAATAACTAGAGGTAGTAATAGTATGCCAAAAAAAAAATTGGAAATTTATTGTAAGGTTCAAAGAAGGAAGTTATTTATGAAAAGGTTTTAAGAGGTTGTTAGTAACAAATCGAGAAGCATCATTAACAAGTGAAGCAGCTACCATTGACAACTCTTATCATCTTTTTATAAATAACTTCTTTAATTGGGATCTTACAGTAAATATCCAAACAAAACAACTAGTTAACGGGTAGTAATTTAGCCACAACACAAGTTACAATGTCGGAAGGCAGACTGCAGGGAGGTGGCACGTTGATGGACGTCACTCATCGTCAGCACGATGGCGGAGATCAAGGCACAGGGTGAGAGCGAGGGAGAAGAATAGAAGATGAAGGTAAAAACGGTGAAAATGAAAACTGAAAGTTCACTCACCTCGCTGTGGCACTCCGATTCATCGGCTTCCCGGCCCTTCCGTTTCCGATCTTCGGCCGGCGGTCTCCCTGTCGGTTCGGCACCCCCGCTCGAGCCTCCCGGCGATGATGTCGCCATCATCTCGCACGTCGTCGTAGTCGTCGTCTCCCTGAAGCCAGTATCTCCGCCGACCGACGTTGACGAAGGCGTCGCAGCCCCGGCAGTGCTCAGGGTTCCAGGAGCCTCGTCGCGCACTGGTGGCTCCGCCGTGTTTCTGAAAATCTCCGTTCCTCTGGAAGCCGACGCCATCAAGGCTGGAGTGTCGCATGAATCTACCACCGTCGGTTCCTTCATGGCCGTCTTCGAACTCGACGGTCCTGCCTCAACTCTCGCATTGTGTTTCGAGAAGTGCGCGAAGTTCGGTATTATTGTCTGCACCTGCTCCGGCTTCCGTGAAGGAGGAATCGGCGGCCGTGGAGCGACCGACCTCGATGGCTGCCGGAGTTCCTTTGCT
Organism: Vachellia pachyceras; assembly: GCA_025593235.1. Classification (NCBI taxonomy): domain Eukaryota; kingdom Viridiplantae; phylum Streptophyta; class Magnoliopsida; order Fabales; family Fabaceae; genus Vachellia; species Vachellia pachyceras. The sequence goes on along the minus strand of JANTPZ010096252.1, from coordinate 758 downwards.
TGAGACATACGGTTAGGATTTTGCATGGAACTGTTATTGACAGTGGGCGGCTGCGGGTAGAGGATGTCGGCACAGAAATTATGATCCAAGGGAGGATCATCTACGATGGGATAGTGAAGCCAGGAAATCATCTCATCTTCTTGCATGAAGATATGTTGATTCTGATGGTGTTGTTGTGATTGTTGCGATGGCCGAATCTCCGTCGCGGTGGACGAAACGGCTGGAATCACGCTGTCGACGAAACTCTCTGGCGACGGTTTTCTATGAGGCCGTTGATTCTGGCTCTGCACCACGACCTGGCCGTTTTGCCACAAGAGCTCCATGATATTATCGTCCTCAGGCCTGCTTAAATTTTCACTACTAATTAATTAAAGGGAGAGAGAATCAAGTGGCTGGGAGTTGTTAATCTGGAAGATTGAGGAGAGCTTACACGGAGGGCTTCTTTTGGCGGGGCAGCCCGGAAGAGGAGGGCATCGGATATTCATCATCATCCATTTCAATTTCGAAATCCGGAACACAGTGATTCATACCGCCTCCGTCTGTAGTTGAGCTAAACAGTAAAAAGAAAATGGAAAGGATATATTTTTTTGGGGGGGGGATGTATGGAAATATTGGAAAGGATGGGATAATAGGGTGTGACCGATGAGGGAGGGGTGATAGTCGAATGAAGAATTGTGGTGGGAAGAAAAATGGGTGAGTTTTGAGGAAGAAAGATTCAGTGTTGCCTAGCTGCAGGTAGCCGGGTGTTTGGCCTTTAG
>JANTPZ010096251.1:0-22010 GCA_025593235.1 Vachellia pachyceras | reverse complement strand
ACAAAAAAACCTTATTCCTGCGGATTTCCCTGCGGATTTTGGTTAAAAATCCGCAGGAAACGTATTTCCTACGGATTTTCCTGCGGATTTTAATCCGCAGGTATAAGGTTCGTGGAAATTTTTTTTCTGCGGATTTTAAATCCGCAGGTAATTACCTGCGGATTTTCCTGCGGATTTTTCCGCAGGTAAGTCCGCGGAAAATCCGCAGGAAAAATGTAGGAAATTAAAAAAGTATTTATTAAATAAATATGGCTATTTTGTCATTAGAAAATAAAAAAATGACCACAGATTTTTTTTATTATCAAATAAACTTGAATGAAGCAAAGTTATAACTAAAAATATATATTTCATTAAGAATTCATTGGACTACATATGGAGACCCTCAATACAAAAAATGAGGGATTTTACTACATATGAAGACCCTTCCTACTTAAGCATTCCCCTTAATATTGCCTTTTCAACACTAGTAGTAAAGTTCAACACAAACATTTTGTGGCACTCCTGGTGTATTGCATAGATGGAAATGAGAAGCTTCTTGTGTATGAATACATGCCCCGATGTTGTGTATAGATTGGACAACAAGACTAAGCATTGCCTTGGATGTTGCCAAAGGTGTTGAGTATCTTCATGCCTTGTCAAGGTTTAGCTCGGCTTGATCCAAATAGTCTTCTATGGTTCATCATAGCAGAAATGAGGAAGAAACTGCAAGACATAAGAATCCATTAGTTGTTATTCATGAAGCAATTAAAATCCAAGAAATGAGCCTTTTCCTCATCCAGCATATGTCAACCACTCTACTATTTACTCATAAACACAAAACTTCAGAAAGTATCAAGACACTTTAGATCTTCTAGTATCACAGTTCCCATGTTTATTTCACAACCTCTTAGGTTTGCGACAGTTTTTTAGAGAGCATGAGGCCTGAATGAGATAGCTTAACAACCAAACAAAATAATTACATTCTACTTATATCTCTAGCAATCCAGATTGAAAATAAAAATATCCTTGATGAGACTTTAAAGTCATTAATTGACACTCCTAACCAAATATATATACAACTTAAAATCAATATGCTTACTGTGTTTATGATCACCATTTCTTTACTTAAAAGTGTCCACAGAAGATGGAATTGGTTTTAAATGATAGCATCCAAAGGTAAGAGATAAAATTTTTCATTATATTCTCTTGTAAATCTACATATTTTCATTCATCTATCTGTCAGTTAATGAATGCTGCTCGCCAAAACATGCAGATGTTTCATAAGCTTGTATAACACTTATTCCTGGTCAAGAAACAAGAGATAGTGGAGAAATAATATAAGTTTTGTGTAATACAAAGAATTACCAATCTCTGGCACTGAAGCTTTATCAATTGAATGTTCATTAACAGCTGCAGGAAGTGGTCTTGCTGAAATTACTCGGATCAAAGCACTAGAACCTGTTCGCTTTAAACTGGAGGATTTGATATTAACTGGAACTGAAAAGTTACTTGGAAAGGCATGGAGCTGTTGGCCTTCATCCAATACAGCCAAGTTACCTGCAATAGCAAGAGATATAGAGAAGCTGACCATCGTCTATCTCCTTGGAGTAATTATAGCAATAAGAAATGCAGGCTGCATAAGAGATCTTCTTCTCAGTTACTATAACACAACCAAACCAGAACATCTTATTATACATATGATTTTAATTTCATGTTTCATCAGGGGAATTTTATCATAGATAAAAGAAAAATACAAAATAGGTGTGTAAGATATTCTCAAATGAGAATCAACAATAAAATCTCAAAAGTTAAAACAAAACAAAAATGGTCAAAGGTCACAGCAGCTCAAAAAATGCAGAGCTGATCAATCTATCAGCTTGTACTAATAGACCTTGATATCAAGGTGCCAATGTGCATGGCACCAAAACGAAGCCATATAAACAAACCTCAACAGTTTTTTATTGTCAGAAATATGTGAGAACGCTGAGGAAAAAGGAGCATAGAGTCATCACAGATTATAAGTAAAAGCATTATGATATAATAAGAGCAAATAATTCAAAAGCTTTCATCAGTTACGTCTAAAACTGAAACTGGACTCAGATTTTCTGAGCATCTCTGATTCTGCATCTTCTTCTTCTTCGGCGATGACGGCGACTTGTTGCTCGCGATCTTCTTTCTGAATCTGGGTTCAATAAACCCTTCCTTCCTCATTCTCAAACTCATCAAACCACCAGACCCATAATCCCTCAAAACAGAGGCTCTTCTTCAGCTTTGAAATCTTCTTCGTCTTCCTTCTCGTCCCTTCGTTCTTCTCCTTCCTCTGTTTCCTTGATTCATTCAAACAACCAACTTCCTGTAATTTCCTCGAGCTATAACGAACAACTTTGCCGGGCCTCGATTCACCCTCAGCCGCGGTGTCGACATTGTCATCCCACAAGAAAATGACGATGTCGCTGTTTTTCTTCTCCGTCGGCTGAAACTACAGGTACGATGTCGCCTTTTTTCTTCTCCGTCGGAGAACTTTGCTTACTGGAGTAGCTGGACTCTAAAACAGACAACATCATTTGTCTCTAACCAATGACAAACATGGGAAAAAGCCTTTTTCACAGTTGCCGCCTACATTTTGAAATCCCGCCCTTTTTAATCCGCAGGAAAACGTTCCTGCGGATTTTAAAATCCGCAGGAAACTTTCCTGCGGATTTGATTTCTGTAGGAATGTTTTCCTGCAGAAATCAAATCCGCAGGAAAACTTTCCTGCGGATTTTTTCCGCACGAAATTGTTCCTGCAGAAATGAAATCCGCAGGAAACATTCCTGCAAAAATCATATCGGCAGGAAAACTTTCCTGCGGATTTTATTTCCGCAAGAATGTTTTCCTGCGGATTTTATTTCCGCAGGAAAATTTCCTGCGGATTTCATTTGCGCAGGTAATTACCTGCGGATTTCATTTCCGCAGGTAAATCCGCAGGTAATTACCTGCGGAAATTTTCCGCAGGAAAAATCCGCAGGTATATCCTCCATTTTTACTAGTGTTTCCAAATGAAGCTTGAACTATTATGGTTTGAGGTACTTGTTCCTTACTATCTATGGAATCGCTAATTGTTAGGACCCAATGTCTAGAATATACTCACATAATGAATCCGGAGACGGGATGTGGAACAAACCTATCTCATTCCTAGCTTGCCCTGTGAACATCCCTAGGTATATATAAAAATGAAACTAATTGATGAAAAACCCTTTGATATGGTAGGAGGTGAAGAAGATAGTGCTATCGTCATATGTGAATATGAGAAACAAAGGAGATCAGACTCCTCATGAGTTATTCACAAAAGAGCATGCTAAATTACGAAAAGATGCTGAAAAATGGGTGAAAGGAACGGCTAAGTCATGTATGGTTCTTTCAACACTTATTACTACTGGAGTGTTTTCAGCTGCGTTTAGCATACCAGGTGGTATCAATGATAGTTCAAGAGGTCCCAATTATTTATGGAATCTAGCATTTACTATATTTGCAATATCAGATGCTATTGCATTGACCTCATCTTCAGCATCCATACTAGTCTTCCTATCTATACTGGTCTCACGTTATGCAGAATATGATTTTTATCAGTCTCTTCCCTCAAAGCTAATATTTGGATTGGTAGCACTTTTTGTCTCCATAACAAGCATAATGGTATCATTTAGTTGTGCTTTCTTCATTACATATGACCATGGCTTAAAATTAAAGTGGGCTCCAAGCTTCATTTCTGCGATTTCATTTTTACCAATAGTCATATTTCTATTTTCGCAATTTCAAATTTTCCATGACATCATTTACTCCACTTATTATTTAAGATCTATGTTCAAGCCAAGCAAGCATATGCTTTACTAGGAAATAGAGGATATTGTAATTTTGTTGGCCATACTTGTAATATATATTGGCCTTACCTAGATTTGGCAATATGTATAATTGTTCTTGTATAATTTCTAAACAAATGATTTGATATTTTTATTGACACTTAGATCCTTGGCACATTAGCAACGTGCAACGGTACAAGTAACAAGAAGCTACATTCCATTTTGTATCAAAAATTCAATGGAATTAAATCAAGTGACTGTGTACTGAAGGATTTCGGGCGTACCTGTAGATGCCGAATCTCGAATCTGCATATACCCAAGCGGAAGACGGATCATGAAAGTGGGTCTGAATATGATACACAACAAATGCACCCCGGGAGATGAGAGGAGAGGAGAAGGGAACTTTTCAGAGAAAGGAAGCAGGATAAAAGAAAGTTTCTCCATGCGTTGTGTCTCCCGTCTATTGTGTCTTCTGATGAGAACGTGAGTTATCCCTTATTAATTAAAGGAATATAACTGCCCATTAGAAAACTGTTCCCACGCAAATAGGATCTAATTTTCAAATTCACACTTTTGGGAATATTACAACTTTGTTCCCACAAATTCTCTTATTCGTACTTTTGCCCCAAAACACATTTTGGGCCTAATCCAACAAGGGTGGCTTAGCCCATATTCCAACATCTCCCACTCACACTTGGTGGATTAGGAACCGTGGACCTCATCTTCCTTTCTTCTTCCTTTCATACTAGGTGCTTTGCCGTGACCGCATGGGCATGACGTCTTTTAGATGTTTGTACTAAAAATCCCTTTCATAGAACCAGCACAAGACAATCTTTCTTCATGTAGCTTGAATTTGGTAATTATGCCTCATATGTTCTAGATTTAACCAAAATACACTTTCATCTGATGAATCTAATCCCTCTCAAGTCAACATAAGACTTAAGATCGTCTTTTTCGTACACGTAATGTCCACACTTATGAAATCTCCAAGTCGATATCATAAGGGTCATGTCACAGACACCAGCATAGTTGTGTATTTATCAGATATTCCTTTCGCCCATATATCACTTTGACATAATCAACTGCTTTCCTAACATAGTATCTTGTATCGCATCTATCATGATAGTAGGATGTACGTTAAGGTAGCAGTCACTGAAGTAATAATGTCAAAGTTAAAGGACATAAACAGAAATATTAATTTCTTGGGACTCATATAGCAATGAAGCAGGGATCCATTCACTTGCTTCCCTTTTGCGGTTCTATAACACATTTGGTATGAATCACATGCTACGGCTTTTCTCTTATACTATAAGAGCGTATGTTGTTTTGATACTTATTATCAACACCGTACAGAATTTTAGTCTAGATGTTCCCAACATCTAAACCCAAATTCTTCCTTCTCTCATATCTCACATGACGTCAGTATTGAAGAATTTGTTGTCTGGCAACAGGCATCATGGGAGCGGGCCCCCATGATTCAATCCATGTTTTATGTGTACATACATTGGATCTCATCTCAACACGCTACAGTTGCTGAGGCGATATAATTTGTATTTCTTCTCTACCATTTCAGCATTCCTGCTGACTTACTGGTGAATACAGGTGTCTCATCTTTGCATACTCCTCCTGAGTATTAAAGGCAGTAGCCCGTGTGAGAGAGCCTACCTCACCTGCCTGTACGATATACTAGACATTGTATACTTATACACAGACACATGAATTAATCACGAATTCAATATACAGTGTCTGTAATTTTACAGTTTGTGTATACCAGTAGCCTTTACATGTTTCTCAAACATTTCTCTGGCAATTGGTTTAGTCAGGGGATCTGCGACCATACTCTTGGTCGAAATGTGCTGTATATTAATCACTTTATGTGCTATATAATCTCTCACAACATTATACTTAATATCAATGTGATTTGTCTCATTATGAAATTTGGAGTCTTTTGTATAGGCTATGGCTTTGGTATTGTCACAATATATTAACACAGGATTTGTATTCTCATTTCCAAATCCAAGGTGTTCATCCACATAGCCCTTACACTACCGTAGTGCAAGCGCCAAACTCAGCTTCCATTGAATACAGTGTTATGCACATTTGCTTCTTGCCACTCTAACTTATGGCGCTATGATTTAGCAAGAAGGAATAACTTGAAGTTGACCTTCGTTCAATTTCGTCTCCGCCTACTTCAGTGTTGGAGAATCCAAGACGCCTCAATTCGCTTCCTTGATAAGTGAGTGCATAATCCGTTTTGCCCTTTAAGTATCGCAGAATTCTCTTTACAGCTTTCCAATGTTGTTCATCAGGATTTGACTGGAACCTACTTATCGGTCCAACTGCGTAACAAATATCTAGCCTTGTACACATCATTGCACATATTAGACTTCCAAGGGCACTGGCATAAGGAACTCTTTCCATTCATTTATTAGCTGACTCAGTTTTGGGATACATTTCAAGATTTAGGCCAACTCTAGTAGCTATAGAGGTGTTTAAGGGATTGTAGTCACTCATATTAAATCGCTCGAGAATTTTCTTAACGTAATTCTCTTGTGAAAAATATAGGATTCTCTTTGAGCGATTCTTTTAGATTTTGACTCCATGTATATTTTGTACTGTTCCCATCTTTCATATCAAAATTCAATGACAGCCATTCTTTAATAGCTAAGATCAAATTTAGGTTATTTCCGGCCAATAGTATATCGTCTACATATAATGACAACATCACAAAGTTATCATCAAACCGTTTAATGTAAAAGTAATGGTCTTCTCCAATTATTTCAAAAATTGTATGAGGTTATCGCTCTTTGAAACCTCAAGTACCACTGTTTTGGATGATTGCTTCAGTCCATTAATGTATCTTTTTGAGCTTACAAACTTTGCTCTCTGAGCATTTCTTTACGAAACCTAATGGTTGTTCCATATAGATTTCTTCATCCAAGTTTCCATTTAGAAATGATTTTTCACATCCATTTGATGTAACTCCAAATTCAAACTTTTACTATTGATAGAATTAGCCTTATAGAATTACATCATAAAATAGGTGAGAAGGTGTCCTTGTAATCGATATCTTCTTGTTGTGTATGCCCCTTCGCTACCAGACATGCCTTGTACTTGTCAATTGATCCATCCACTTTCCTTTTTACTTTTGAGAACCCATTTGTTCCCAATGGCCTTTCAACCTCTTGATAGATCAACAAGTTCCCAAATTTGATTCTTTCCCATTGAATCAATCTTTTCCTCCATTGTTTTCTTCCATTCATCTTTGGCAGGGCATAACAAGGCTTCTTGTACAAAACGTGGCTCATCATCTCCATTCGGAGTGACCATGAGTGCTTCCCCTCTATTTGGAAGTGCCTCTTTGGTACATTTCCTTTGTCACTCTTTCTTGTAGAGACCTCTTGCCTCTTTCGTTTCCTTTGTCTCGGCCTTTGTAAAGGCCTTTATGAGCCTTTTAATCTCCCTCTCAAATCGATATATTGAGATGATTGGGGATCATTAGATCGATCTGCACTACCTTGTTCTGTCTCATAAAGAGAGACTGTTTGAACTATGTCTCCCTGCCAGGAAATCCCGTTTTAAAAATACGGCATCCCCTGATTCAATTTTAGTTACTGTTCCATCTTTGTTTTCATTTATGAAAATGTATCCTTTTGATTCTTTTGAGTATCTTATAAAGATACATTTCTTTCCTCTAGGACTCAACTTCCCATACTTGTAGGAATCATCATGAACATAAGCAGCCGACCCCCAGGGTCTTAAGATACTTAAATCTGGCTTGCACATTGTCCATAACTCATAGGGTGTGGATGTAACTACTTTTGAGGGTACACGGTTAAGTATAAAGGCTACTGTTAATAAAGCATCATCCCAATTCAAAATTGGTAGTTTAGCTTGAGCCATCATCAACCTAACCATGTTTAGAAGAGTCATATTTCTTCTTTCGGACACTCCATTTTGTTGTTGAGTGCCAAGGATAGTCAACTGTCTAATTATCCTTTTCGTTAACAGAGCTCTTTAACTGATTGGATAAATATTTATGACCTTGGTCATTATGTAATGCTTTAATTTTACATTCTATTTGATTCTCAACCTCATTCATGTATCATCTAAAACACTCCAAGGCTTCAGATTTATGTGAGATCAAATAGACATGACCATATCGTGAAAATTCATCAGTAAAGGTAATAAAGTACCAAGCTCCGTGCCTTACCCTCACACTCATGGGACCATGTATATTAGAATGGACCAAATCCAATGGATTTTCAGCTCTGGTTTCTGAACCGAAAGGTTTTCTAGTTGCCTTGCCAGCTTAGCAACTTCATACAAGGCTATTTCCATATTTGGAACTTCTCTAGTAAACCTTCCTATACTAGTTAAATCATTCGATTCTAACTTATGTGCCCTAGTTAGCATGCCAAATATTCATGCCAACTATTATATTGGAGGAATTAACTTAATAGTCATACAAGCTGAAATCACCAATAACATCCATAACAAAGAACTTTCTTGAAATGAAAGTTAAACCGTAAAAGGTTTCGTTGTCATAAATGTCATCAACCTTACCATGAAAGTTCACATCAAACCCATAATTCAAAGTACATAGTATAGAAACTAAATTCCATCGGATGTCCTGTGTATGAAGCTTATCATGTAAGATTAAGGTCTTTCCACCACACAGAGATAATCTGTAGGTGCCTATATCTTTATCCTCGATCTTTGCGTTATTGCCAACATAGGGCCATTTGCATTGATGCGGCAACCGATGGTAATCCATGAAGGACCTCCAGTCCTTCGTTACACCCTGAGTCCAAAATATAAGAAGAACTACGTTCAGTTAGGAAAGAGTTACTCGATACATAAGGATCGTGTGAATTCACATAATTCACCAGCACCTTTCCACAGTCATTTCGCCTAGGGCAGTCCCTTGCGAAGTGACCCATATTCTGGTAGGCATAGTATTTGACCTTATTCAGGTTAACTCTCTTTATGTTGCCTTTGGTGCCTTTCTTCTTAAATTGTTCTATGCTCCTTTTGAATTTAGGGTCATCCTTCCTACCTTTTCTACGAAATTTCTTACCCTTCTTAAAATCGTGCTTAGCATTGGAGGGCCTACATCTTCTATGTAATAGGCATGAAGGCTTATGTGCCTCCAGGCATTCATCCTCAAACTCAAGGTGCTTCACAACATCATCAAATGTGATGATTTTATCGTTATGGGTTAAGCTGACTTTCATATGTTCCTAATTATGGGAAAGTGACCTGATCACAGCCTACACTTGCTTCTCATCAGTCAGTGTATGTCTAGCTTCCTGGAGCTCTCTAATCATGTTTGATATATCTTGAAGGTGCTGCTTCATGAGCATATTACCCAAAAGCTCATATGTGTCAAATTTGATTGTCAACCTTTTAAGCTTAGTGGTCGAAGTTCCACCAAACTCATCTTTGAGAGCCACCCACATGGCATGTGCAATTGGATGCTTTTTATACTAGCACATTAGGTCATTTTCCATTATTCTCAGCAAGGTGACTCTTGCAATACTGTTCTCTTTTCCATGCCTGGTATAACTCCAGGTTCCTTCTGTGCTCGGCTGAAGTCCCAGCTTCAGGTTCCACCAGAATGGTGGTTAGTGGCTCAAAGGCCTCCTATTCCTCCAATATATATGTTGCACCTTACGGTGCCAGATATTCCAGTCGTCACCATTCAGCTTACCCCCTTTAGTCCAACTCGGTAATTATGCTTTTTGTTGACACTTTTTAGTCTGAGGTGACAGGGTATCTTATCAACAAATGTTTTCTCATATAGCTGAGTTTTTAGCGATTATGTAGCACATCACAGTATAGAATATCTTATACTTATATTATTCTTGACAAGAAGATAATTTGATCACTAGATTTGCGATCAGGAGAATATGTTTGTACCTCCCATCACACAAACACTAGTAACTATATTATTTCTTTCAAGAATTTTATAAGTACTTCTTGAATCGTCAACTTCTAGAAATCTTGTTTCTAAAAGCTTCCACTTATCAAAAGTGTAATAAGGTGACATACATATGAATAACAATAGCGATTCAACAACAATTCACATAAACTAAACATGTCACATTTCACAATGCATTTGGTCATAATCATACACTAAGTTATGTTCTAAATATATTAACAAAACATAGACTATAAACATATAAATTTAAAGCACAACATATCTTTAGATATTCACAATACAATAATCGACTTTTATTTCCTCAGTCTTTTAAAGTATTGGTTATTGTTCAGCATAAGTTTCGTAGTTTTCTTTACTGTATCAACCCACACAGTTGTTAATGTGAATGTGCTTACAGCGCTAATTGCTGTATGACACTTCATCATGACATTCACATAGAATTTTGCAGTTTCATTATCAGTTTTGTTGTTAACATAGCTCTAACTTATGTCATATATGTTTTTTTATTCTTAAATATAGTTGTTCTCATTGTATGCCATAGCGGGGAAGAATGATTGATCGTCCTCTTAATCACAGTCTTGAGGTCTTGAATTGAATGAGAACGAGTACTCAGGACCTGGTCAAAATAGATCTCTTGAGGTTCCACTGGGCCTTCCTCAAGATTTTGATTAGGGCCCTTTTCTGGATCCTTCTTAGAGTTTTCCTTATGTTCCCTTGAGGATCTTCCTCAAGATCCTCTTCAAACAGTTCCTTTTTACAATCCTCTTCAAATTTTTGTTTAGGATCCTCGTTATGAACATGTTCATTAACATATTCAATGTACACTAGTCTTTTAGACAGTGTTTCAGTGCTTTCTAAGATTTATTGTACCATTATTTTTAAAAAAATGGATTTGAAATAAATACATTGAAAATTTTTTCAAAAAATCTTTAATTAAGCACTGATTTTCATCAAAAATATATCCTTAATTGCCTTATAAGATAGGCAAATTATATATTAAAATGAAGCTCTTGAATTTTAGGATTTTTAGGAACAAACCGTATCTTATTTGGAGATAAAATGCGCCTGCACGCGCCCCTAGAAGCAAAAATGCTGAAATATTTGAGAAATGGGACGAAGCCCACTCTCGCATGTGGCATGTGTAGTTCACGTACCGTCACTCTCCATGTGCTGTCGTGGTTCTGATGAAGTAGTCCACATGTCTCAAGACCTCGCCACGTGGCCTCACTCGCCATTTGATCTCCATATTATTTAAAATATTAATATTTCTTGTTTTGTTTCATTTCACACGGGCAACTCGAGCTCAGCTGGTAAGTCCTCCAGACTTCCATTCCTATGGTCACGGGTTCGAAACCAGAAGGGGACCGTTCTGGCTTTTACCCTTTTTTTGTTGGGCCCCGCCTGGCCCAAAAAAAATTTCTTTTTTTACGTTGGGCCTCTTTGGCCCAACTCCTTTTTTGGGTTACGCCTCTCTAGCCCAACCGAAAAGGGTTTTTTTAATTTTATTATAATATTTTTTTGAAAACTTCGGTTTGGGCCTATCTGGCCCAACTCGAAAAACCCTTTTTGCTGCAGACCAACTGAAATACATTTTTTTAAATTTAAAACGCATCATTTTGGCGTTGGTCCGTTGGGTTAACCTACCCAACTTGTAACCCACGCCTCGACCCTGTTTCCTCAGCCGTCGCGCCTCCTTTTTTTGGAATTTTTGTTTTTTCTAGACGGTTACTATTCATCTGATGCGTTTCTGGCCATATCTTTACCATTCGACGTCCATTTTTCACGTTCTAGGTGTCCATTTCTTCGTTTTGACGAGATCTACACAATGGGATACTTTTGGATCCTAATTCTTTCTCATTTTCTAGAAAAACGTGATGAAATTCGTAACTCTTTTTCCTCCGTAACTCTGTCGTCCGGTTTCTGTTTTACACATTCTTTGTCTCCAGGTTCTCCTCTTGAAGAGATCTGCACTATAGATATGCTTTCTAAGCCTAAAGACATCGTATTCCGAGGACCCAGATCTAGATCTCCGTTATTGCGTTTCGTTTTCTCGTTTCGTTGTTCGTTTTGATTTATAGAGGCATGCTCTAAGATTTTTACTCACATATACACATAAAAATCACAGACATGCTAGAAAGCTCAATTGAAAAACGAAACGGTATGCTTTCATAGAATCACAGGCTATGAGAGAAAGCAAACAAAATTATCATACATACACAGTGCATCTCAATGAACATGCTTGCGGAAATTCATGAGTAGTGAGTAAAATTGCCTCATGAACCTATAAGCTCTGATACCACTGAAGGATTTTGGGCGTACCTCTAGATGCTGAATCTCAAATCTGCAGATGCCCATGCGGAAGATGGATCACGAAAGTGGATCCGAATATGATAGATAGCAAATGCACCCCGGGAGATGAGAGGAGAGGAGAAGGGAACTTTTCAGAGAAGGGAAACGGGAGAAAAGAAAGTTTCTCCATGCATTATGTTTCCTGTCTATTGTGTGTTCTGATGAGAACGTGAGAGTTATCCCTTATTAATTAAAGGAATATAACTGCTCATCAGAAAACTATTCCCACGCAAATAGGATCTAATTTTTCAAATTCACACTTTTGGGAATATAACAACTTTGTTCCCACAAATTCTCTTATTCGTACTTTTGCCCCAAAACACATTTTAGGCCTAATCTAACAAGGGTGGATTAGCCCATATTCCAACAAATACCATAACTATAAAGTATTTTTTTGGTACAAGATGTCCTAAAATTTGTTTTTCCAAGTGTGCCTACCATCCTAAATTAATTTTTTGATGCATCTAACATTTTCAATTGATGACCGCAAATTTACATCAAAGAATACTTTAAAACGCTGGACACACACCCAACAAATATTAGATTCAAAAAAATTACTTCAGGCGCCCATATTTGATTGAGAAGTAAACCACAGTGGACATTGAGTGAATCGCTTCAGCCACAACTTAATTTTGTTGCTTTTGCTTTTCGTCTTTTCCTTCAGTGTGTTGAACATCGTACGCATGTTGTCACAGACGTGGGGACAGCTTTTGAATGAAAGCTGGAGGTTGGAACATATACGAATGGGCAAACTGTTGAATGAATAATTCAGTAACTTTAATTTTGATAGTGGAAGACTAAAGACTTTTGAAGTTGATAAGCCACGAATGATTCTAGCTATATATAATCCTTCCCTTTTCCAATAGGACTCAATTTGGAGGCACTCGTGGAATTACACCTTTGGGGCAATAGTTTTCTAATTAACGAAGCGCGGGACACAGTGAATTCAGCACGATATATAATGATGGTAATCCTCCACAAGAATTTTGATCTCTTCTCCTCTCACGTATACTATTCAACACTCACTCTCACTATCGGATTGACAACTGTCTTCGTGTCTATAACAAGCATGATGATAGCTTTCAACAGTACGTTCTTCGTCAAATATGATCATGGCCTAAAGTGTGTTCCTATCTTCCTTTCTTTGCTATCTTTTCTACCCATAGTCATATTTCTATTTCTTCAGTTTGAATTTTTTTGCGATATTATTTACTCCACACACTGGGTCCGTTTGGGAAAGCGGTGGAGAAGTGATTTTACCATTTACAAGGTAAATGAGTGAAAGAGATTATCTCGATTTGCTGAAAAACACTGTTAAACGTACTTTTGGGGTGTTCAGAAGCCTTGTCAAACACCCCCACTATTTAAGGTTTCTGTTCCGGCCAATCAAGCATATGCTTTTCTAGAAGATAATAATAAAGGCCATGATGTTGTATCTTTGTATATCTTTCTGACTTCAATGAATGTCTAATATGTTTTAGTTTTTTTCCATTTGGGAAAGTATACATATGTAGTACATGTAGAATCCTTTTGGCTAGGATCAACTTAATAACTGGGAGTTGCATGATGATGGCTAATTGGCAATAAACTAATTGATAACACAATAACTTTATATACTAAAGTTGCTTTATAAAAGAAATAGGGAGAATGACGTCTGAGGACCACTAAAATATGTAGATGACTACAAAGTGGTCCACACAATAGCCTAATGACAGTTAGCTGTTTAAGGAATTTTTAAGAATTAAGTTTCTTTTTTAATTATATAAACTAACAACAAACGTTAATCAGTAATTTTATATCCTACTCTATTCGATTTAGTGGCTGATTTTATCTGGTTCAATGCCTATGTATTTGTGGTTACAATTTGCAATGGTCATTGCATCGATGTTGCTCGAATATTTTACGGAATTTCTGCTCGAATATTTTCTTATTTGTGGAATTTATAATTTACTTTACACAATGAAATTAAAATATTCTACGAGTGACTCTCCTCGTGCCCTTGAATAATTAATTAATTCCATTGTCTGCTCTTATGTTTTAAGTATGCAAAAGTAATATTGGAGGAGCATTATATATTTCCTCACCACGTGCTCTCCCCATCTGACTTATTATTTTATTATCATTTATATTTTTATATGTTCGTGCTTTTGTTTCCCTTTATTTTAACTGTCTCAGAAGAAGAATAGATAAATTAAACGGATTCTGAAGTAATTTCATTGGTTTTTTTTATTACTTTAACTAAAATCTCAAATATGATCTTTTTACTCCCTTTCACTAATTGGGATTAAATTTGACATTTGCTTATTTCGAGTTTTGCTATATCTCATGTAGAGCTATCAAAATGGGCTAATCTAACTATTATGGCTAACACTAGCAGCTTTTGGGTTATCTAATGGAACACAATCTGATACTCTCTTACCCTATGACTATTAATGTCTCACCTTCTCAAATATTATTTTTCATTTCTTCTCTTCTATTAAATTCTAGATAAAATAAGTTATATTTTGATATTTTACATCGATGTAGTTTTGAACTTCTTTTTTACAGTTTTCAGAGAAAATAAATAAAAAAACACATAATTAAAGCTTAACAAGATATGAAATTGTCACTTATTTAATGTAAATCTTAACAATTAAAAAAGAAAAAAAATGATTTAGAATGTCAGGCATTGCAAAAAAAAAAATTAAAAAGATACACCTTACAGATTTTAAGCTGGTATTAGAATTTGTGTGGAGGTTCGTTGGAGAACAAATTTTATAAAGTTCGAGTTAAAATTTAGATTTTAAAGGATGTATTTAAAAAAATAATTTTTTTGGATTACAAAGCAGTTTTGAAAATGTGAATTATGTTTATAAAGTTAGGATAAGATTAATTGTTACGGATATCAATAAAGGAGAAAAAGTGCAAAATAATTAGAAGAGAAGAATGAGAAAGAGAGGAGGGTAAAAGAAAAAAAGTAAAAATAAAATAATAGTAAAAAAGGAAAGAGAAAAATAATTATGAGAGAAAGTATAACAAAAACATACTTTTTTTTTTTTAAAATCTAGATTTTAAACGTAAATGTTATCTTCAAAACGGCTTTCCTGTTAATATAAGTATTATATAAAACCTAAATTTAAAGTAAAATCTAAGTTTTACGGTTGAGGAACAGAAATTTCTGAAGGTGGATCCAAAATTACTTGGTAGAAGCAGGAGTGGAAAGAATGCCTAATGGTGGGTCCCATATATAAAAAAAAAGGATGTAAATCAGTTGGTTTAGTTAGGGCGAGCCCAGGGACGGGTTCTCTCAACCCGCGGAGCTCGCTCGTTTTTTTTTTTTAACCGTGGACTGGATTGGATAGTACCTGGTCACCTAGAGGGGCACAACACAACAGGGCATAGGGAGGTTGGATTTAGCCTTCAGACCACGGAGGGAATGGGTGGCACCATCGTAGGCCATCGCCGCCTCTTCTATAGTGTCCAACGTGCCCAGCCAAACGAGCGTTTTCTTCCACCGGTCGCGAATCTCGACGGCGTATCTTCCCCACGGTTGCTTTCTAGCCCATCTATTGTGACCCTAGCTCGCGCGACATGGAAGAAGATCGTGAAGCCAAAAAAGAAGCCATAAAATGAAACGAAGGCTCGTTCGTATGACCTCACTCACACACAAACAACAAAAGCCTTCACAAAAGCGATGTGGAGGAAAATAATGGAGGAGGGAGCGGGTGACATAGGTGGAGGGACCCACGACAGACTAGACTATTATTGAATATTGGTCCGTTTAAAAAAATGGTGGAGAAATACTTTTACCAATTACAAGATAAATGTATGAAGGAGATTATCTTATTTTATTGTAAAATATTATTGAACGTACTTTTAGGATGTTCAATCGCTTTATCAAACAACCCAATAATACACACCCAGACACAGCAATCCATGTTAGGCGTGATTAGACAGAGAGACAGAAGGGGTTGGGCCCGAGGTGGCGTGTTTGACTCGCTGCCTTCCTGTCTCCTTTTTTTTTTTTTCTTTTGACTGGTTATTAGAAAAGATGGAGAGAGGCGTATGAATTGTGATGTTATGTGGGCAGTCGTGTTTCAGTGATGTGACATGCTGACACGCCATAAGCATAGTAGAGTAGAGAGTAATAATGAGGGAGGGAGTAATTTTTTGTTTACAAACATTCTGTTCAATTTTTTAACTTTTATTTAAAAAACCAAATTTATGTGTGTTATTTAATCAACAATCTGTTTATATAAATCCATTTAGCCAGAAACGAATAGATGATAGGTACATAATAAAAAATTTTAAAGGCATGTTATTTCATTAAAAAAAAATTTACTCCATGCAGGGACACATTAACCAAAAAAATGGATCAAAGAGAAAATGGCTGCGGGATTTTTTTTTAATATTTTTTTTGACGGGTTTGGATAGGCGGGCTCAGCCCGTTACCGTCTCAATACTCATTTTTTCAACTCTACTTGTAGTCTAACACCTATCTAATATTTGTACAGCAAAAACTAGACACAAGAAGCGTCCCTAAAGGTTCAGATTTTATTTTTTAAATGATAATTTTTAAATAAAAGCTATATTTAAAGAAATCAAATTTTAACCGCTCAGCAATCGTACTTGATTCCTCCTTTATATATTCAGGGATGTTTGGAAACACATTTTCGTTTTGATTTTAAAATTTAGATTTTATCTTAAAATCGAAATTTTGTTTAAGTAAAATTTTTTTTCAAAAACTATTTTGGTTACAAAACCTTAATTTAAAATCTATATTTTCTCTTTCATACATTTTCCTGTTTCCTACACACTTTTTTACCTCAAATTCCGTAAAAACTAATAACTTTCTAAATATAAAACTTAAATTTTATCTAAAACATATTTTTTAAAATTTATATTTTAAAATTTAAATTTTACCTTTAAATCTATAAAAGTTATATTCAAATAAACCCTTAATATATAAACAATTATTGGGATTGACTTGAGTACTTGACCTATTGATGAAGACGAATCAACCTCCCACTTAAAAGAGACCAATCCATGGCTCTCTCCGGGAGCTTACCATCCTTGTCAGGCTTGTGTTGCAGAAGCAACCTTGCAATAATCCCCAACAGGATCACCAAGCAATCTCACACTGCAAGCAAAGAACATACAAAGCGATATATGGTCCATAAGGTAAGACATATATAAAGCCGTAAGTCTTCTTTCTCTGTCCTTCATTTACAGCTGCTTCTTCATCATCATCATCTTCTTTTTCCTCTTCTGTGACTGGTTTGTCTGTATTTCTAGATATGATTCAAATCTCATTTTGTATGCATATATACCATAAATCCAAGATTCATTATATCATTCTATCATCTTTTCCCCAGGAAATTTATCGCTTGATTCTATAGACACCATTAGAGGAATTTTCTCTTTCAATCTATTACCAGGTAAAGTCGTTGAAATTTTTTGCCACATTATGCATAAATTTTTTTTTTCTAAAAAAGGAATGCTTAATTTATCACAGATGCCGTGAATAATTGTTTTATAACTTAAAACTTTATGTATGGTTCAGTTTTTTTTAAAAAAACATTGAATTTATTATGTAGTATATTCACCATAAATATAGAATAATGCTCAACCACAAAAGCTATACGAGGGAAAAACACGCAGCCCCAAAATAAGAGAATGACTACGATCAAATCTAAATGTATAATTACCAATTTAACCTTGTCTCATTAAAAAAAAAAAGACAATGAAACCAATGACATTAGTTGTCAATACATGAAATAAAGTCAGTTTAATTGTCAATAACAAAAAAAAATTTTTTTAGTGGAAGTTAACATTAGTTGTTGATACATGCTGCAACAGTTGTTAATATATGTAGCTGGTTTAGTTGTAGTCATGCGCTAACCTTTTGAATCATTGAGGACAAGAGGGTAATTTCACATTTAAATTCTTTTTAACTAATGACCCACTGGATTTAAGATAAGTATAAAGGTTTCATGGGACCTTGTCGTAATAATTTCTCTTAATTAAGATAGGTTTGGCGAAGTTCTCAGTGGGACCACATAGAGCTGCCTCCTTCCTAGAAATTGCGTAATTTCAAAGTCTGACATTAATTATTTGTCATCATCAATAATTGAATAATGCATCCAACAACCGTACGTGGATTGCAGTGTCTGTGAACTTTGAAAGCAATTGGGTCCCTTTTTCAATAACTCTTTGGAATTCTAAAAACTTGCCTAACTGTCTGGAATCTTCAAAATTAACCTTTGTCATAGTAATTCTCGTGTATATCATCGTATGTTTCGGATAAGAATCGTAAACTATTTTAAAATTCGTATAACTATATTAAAATCTATAAAATTATATTAGAATCTGTAACTCTTTCTTCAAATAGATTCCAAAACGCACAGTAACCATAGTAATAATGTGCTTTCTCTATTTCTTTATATTTTTACTACATAAAAATATCATATTTATAGAATCTTAATTTAAAGCCATAAACATCACTCCTTTATAATTTTTATAAGCAGTAACTCACCATAGAATAATTGATGATTGATATTAGTTAAAAACACTAAATTTGTGAGAGATGTAATTTTTTTAAACCATATTCCTGTTTATGAAGATGATGAGGATGAGAGAGAATGAGTTGGAAAATAGAAGATGGATACATAATTAATTTGAAGTAAAATTGATAAAAGTGCATACATTTTTAGACAAAGCCAGATTGATGTTTAGAAATAGGATCAACTTCTATACGAAAGTATGTTGCTTATAAATAAAATAAGAGGGAATATAACTTATCTTGAGCGTTAATTTGTACAAATGTATAGAGTATATTAGGTGAAATTGATGATGAGGAACCACAAGATTAACTCGCCATGATGGATTCCTTATAAATATACTTGACCCATTTGGTCCCACTATTGTTAATAGAAAACTGAACCAGAATTTGCAGAAATCAATACAAAGTATAGTTATTAACTATGCGGAAGTATTGTTGATGTGTGTATGGTTTTGCAGATAAATGGAAACTCCTCAAGGGCCTAATCATGTCATCGGATTTAGGAGGGTTGATTCAGCTAGTTATAGGAGACCTAGCCTTCATCTTTTGGAGGATACAAGTAACTACTGTGTCTACATTAATCTCTCCAAAATCTCTTACTAAAGAAAACTGATGTGATCACTTTATTTTGTGATTCCTGATAATTTCTCATAACTTTTGATTCAATTTCGGTGAGGAAGTTGATGGAAATCCTTTTACCAAATAAAAGCATATAAATTGCGATGTGTTACTCTCCATATGTGATAAAGTGGCTCTTCGTTATCATTTAATAAGTTGAAGTTGTTGCTAGTTAAATTGGTGTAATCACTGATATTTTGTAATGAATTTCATGTTAATTCATTTCCATTATCTTAACTGTTGTCATTTGATAAGCTAAAGTTATTTTCCCTCCTAATATATATAAGACATTGTTAACTAATTTACACGTTCATTGAATGTTATTTCAGTCATTTAACATGACTTGAATTGGTAAAATTTGCCTATTTTACTCTTACTAAATAACCTGATTTTCAAATATAGATTTATTATCTGTCACAAACTTCTCTCTTATATCTACTGTGTAAAAGTGGAAAATAATGATTAATTACTATGTCAACCTTTTTTTTTTTCCAAACTTTTCTTCTAGAAAACTTCATATATGTTGGATTGTATGGATGCTACTAGAGGAGGGGGCTTTAATGTCCCATTCTCACGTTCATTAGGATAAACGGATGTGATAACGTCAAGATTGTCACACCAATTTTTCACTGGGATAGCCCTACTTCTCATATCACTTTTCACTCTAAACTGTTTTCAATTAGATGTCACTTCTTAATGCTTCTAATGTTCCTCATAAAATAGACTTGAAAAGTGTCTACTGTTGTAGTGAGGGTACTTGTTAAACTACTGATGTCATTTCAATTTTTTTTAAATTATGGTTATGGAGGTAATTTTGCTACAAAAATTAAATCCCAGAACATCACAATCATCATATTACCTTTGAAACGCATATTACTCTTCCACCTCACTCAAGTAAATAAACTCACCAAAAACACTTCAACTTTGTTTCAGGGGAGGCCAGATTCAAGTACATAAACTTATGTGTGCCTCTTTACAAATACGCATTAGGAGGGAATTGGGAGAAAGCTAAGCCTTTGTTGTTAGATCACAATAGAGTGCTTCTGAATGCTGCCATAGCAAAAGGATGGCCAACAGTTCTGCATGTAGCAGCAGGAGCGGGCCATTTTCACTTTGTGAAGGAGCTCGTGAGCTTGATGGAAGAGAGCAACATAGGGCTGGATTTAATAGACTCTAGGGGAAACACTTCCTTCTGCTTCGCTGCAGCATCAGGGAACTTGGACATTGTGAAGTTAATGTTCGAAAAGAATGGATCTTTGCCAACAATTAGAGGTGGAAATGGTTTCACTCCCTTTCGTTTTGCTGCACAGCAAGGAAGAGCTGACGTGGCATGGTTTCTATATCCTAAGACTGTTGAAACTTTGAATGAAGAAGAGAGGAGTGAGTGCTTCCTTACTTGCATCGAATCTGGTATTTATGGTAATTAATGTTGCTGATAAAGCATGAATACAGTTAAGCATACAGCATGCTTAAGCATTTGATGCATATTAATTACCCCTCTGATATTAAATGTAAGAGGTGTAGAGGGGTTTGCTTTGATCCCACTCTCCCAATTGATTATAAATATATACATATATTATGGTTTTTCTATGAAGAGAGTAGTTTCCAATGCAATTATTAAAATGAGTTCTTTGTGAAAATCAACAGACTTTTTTTTATATATAATTGAAGGTTGATGTTCAAATTTACCTCGGAAGGTTTCATAAGGGAGCAATATTGCCTCAAAAGTTTGTGTGTTCAAGGTTACCCTGAATGTATTAAAATCGAGTAATTCTATATCTATTAAAAATGTTAATAATTAATATTAATCTTTTAATGGCTAATGTTAATTTTTTGACAGTGGGGCAACAATGCTACATTTTGAAACTTTTGAGACAATATTGTACTTAAAAAAGGTTATGAGGCAACATTTCTCTTGAGTTTTGGAAAAAATTTGCATTTTAGCCCTATGAATAAATCAATTTTCTGGATCTCTACAAATTAATTATCTAACTCCTCCTAACCTCCGCCATCCAGGGTCAAAGGAATGAAACAAAACCTGTATTGAGAAGTGCTTTAGCTAGATATATATAGCTCTATATTTCTTATTAAACTGCATGCATGACAGCATCTATTTTTAGTATCGGTGCTTAGTATATTGACTACATTTTTCAAATTTCTAGATTTAGCGTTGGAAATGTTGAAAGATAAGGCCGAATTAGCATTGGCAACAAATGATGAAGGCTTGACGGGTTTGCACATCATGGCTCAGAAGACAGACTTTGGTCATCCTGATCCACAACATCAAAATCAACTCATAATTTCAGGTAATTAATTTGCCATCACTATAATAATTACATGTTAGGAAGACCAGAAAATTAGTGATAGCTTGCTATACATATACGTATCAATATATATATATGTATGTATATATGCTTTTCAAATAAATTATATCTTGAATGTGTATATTTTATATATCTCAAGGGATGAAGCACCGTGCTGCTCTTCCACTTGTTCGTTTAATCTGGAGGGAAATTCTAAATCTTGTAAACTCAGAGCAAGAAATAAGAAGAATCATAAATGTGCCATCAAGACTATTATTCGATGCTGCAAGAGTTGGAAACTTTGACTTTCTAGCTGAGATTATGGGATCTTACCCTGATTTCGTATGGGAATTGGACAGCCAAAAGCAAAGCATAATTCACGTTGCTGTTTCACATCGTCACCCTAAAATCTTCAATCTCATCCGAGATATATGTGCGAC
>JANTPZ010096249.1:0-16999 GCA_025593235.1 Vachellia pachyceras | reverse complement strand
TAATTTATTTGATAAATTAAATAACTAGCATTAATTTAATTTATAAAGATAAATTAAATCTGTTGGCTCATTATTTGGATTAATTAAATGGATATGATTTGATCAGATCAATTTAATCCAAATTAAGATTGTAAAATTCGAATTTCACATTTTGAATTTCAAATTTCGAATTTCAAGATTAGATCTTGAATATTGGAATTGCAAGATTAGATCTTGAATATCCGTTTTGAAATTTTGAATTTCAAGATTGGATCTTGAATATTGGGATTGCAAGATTAGATCTTGAATATCCTTTTGAAATTCGGATTGTAGGATTATATCCTAAATATCCTCCGAAATTTCAAATTGTAAGATTGAATCTTGAATATTCTTTTTGAAATTTCGGATTGCAGGATTAGATCCTAAATATCCTCCGAAATTTCGAATTGCAAGATTGGATCTTAAAATTCAAATTCGAACTTTTAAAGATTAATAAAATATTAATCTTAAATTATGATGCACTCCATGAGCTTTATAAATATGAGTGCTCGTGATCAGAAGTGGTATCCATTTCTTCTGAATTTGAATTCGCTCTTGAGCCACGAAACCCTAGAGAGAGAGAGAAACGAAGAGGCGCTAGCACGCTGCAATTGTTGGAGACTGTTCGCGTAGATACTGGTAGAGGGAGGCGATTGAAAAAACGTCAGCTCCTCATGATCGGAAGTAACAGCGCAGAAGGTTGTGGAATCTAAAGAGATCCAGACGCAAAGGAAGGGACACTTTCGAAACGCAAAAGGTATGCCTTCATCTCCTCGATCTAAACGCCTTTGACAGATCCATATTTGGGATTAGAAAATTTTAAATTCCGCTGCGTGTACGTTCTAATTCCAACAGTTAGTTCATCTCCCTCAAAGAGGGAAGATAATTGTTGTACCCACATGGGTTTGTAATGATACATTCAATTTCTCAATCTATTCTTCTTGATTTGTCAACATGGTATCATGAGCGGGTCATTTTTTGGGCCAAATATCGTCTGGCAGCACATCTTGATTTCTAGCGTTTCAATCCTATGTTCTTGGTTGAAATGCTCGTTAGTCGCTCCTTGGTTCTGCACCGTCTCTTCCCAGTCACCGTCATTCATCCTAGCGATGGAGCACTATCCTGGTTGTCATCCTTCAAGGCTTCTTCGAAGATTGACCTTCAAGATCGAAACTTCGATGACCTTCTTGCCTCTCGTGGACGTCGCAGGCGATCGGAAGACTTCAAAGGAGGCAGTTGCAAAAAGAATGAGCAAGAAAGAGCCACTCTGGAGTCCAAAAAGAACCAGAGGAAGGATAATTCTTCCATGAATCAGACGCGGCGGAGCTTGTTTCGGCCATGGCTACAGGATGGAACGCACAACTCATCGTGGAAACTTGGTCGATGTGCAGAGTAATGCCCACAAGCACAGACTTCTTGGTGGTGGACTCTCGTCGAAAAGATTTCTCCAGAGTGCTGAGGCTTGCAAAACTGAGTAGCAAGGGAGCACTTCAAGATCAGCCGTCAAGGGCGGCAAGAGATCGATCAAGACCACCATTTGCTTCTCACTTTGAAAGAGAGAGTGGGAATTGAGGATACAGAAGTTGAGAGAAACCAACGCCAAAGAGGTTTGCTTGATGGATTCCAAGAAGCCTAACAAGATCACAGATACCGTTAGGCTTCAACAAATCCTCAAGAAATGGAAGAAGGTGGCCAATGCTTCCAAGAACAACTCTTCTGTTGTTATTGATTCATCTTCTTCTGCAAGCAATAACAGTACCAGCAGTGGAAGTAAAGGCATGAAGTTCTTGAAGAGAACTTTGTCCTTCACAGATATTTCTAGTTCTAATGAGACCGTCCCAAAAAGTTTTTTTAGCTGTTTGTGTGGGAAAAGATCTCGAGATTCATAATCCCAACAAACTATTATTTGAGACACCAAGCTTTTGAAATGTTGCTGAGAGAAGCCGAAGAAGAATTTGGTATCCAACAGGAGGGAGTGCTCAAGATTCCTTGCCAAGTATCGGTGTTTGAGAAAGTTTTGAAGGTTGTGCAAGGCAAAAAAAGAAGAAGCATTTTTGTCCCAAGACAAGGACAGCATTATTACTTGTTATATTTCAGATTGTGATGCTACTACTACATCCTCTCATCAAGCTCAAATGTGTAGATGAAATGCTGTGCATTAGAAAGGAAAGCTCAGAATTTGGAAGTAGAATAGAAGCCTCGTTACCTTCTCTTTTGCTTCAAAAAAAAAAAAGGAAGAGAAGAAGCATTAGAGGGAACAATGGACATGGCTTAAGAGTTGAAGCTCAAAATTTCCAGCAATGATGCACTTATATAGGTAGAGGAAATTGTTCATTATTGAGAAGAAGATTATGAAGAAATATTTGTATTGTTGTGTGAATTAAATTGTATAGTTTAACTCACTTCACTCCTTTGTAATTTTTGTATTGGCAAGTTGAACACCTAGAGTTAAGGGGTGTCAACTTGAGCGGGGTGTTAGAAGTATGAGTTAGTTAAAGTGGTTAGTGTTAATCACTTAGTTTTTTTTTATAGCTGCCCTTCATTTTTGATAGCTAATCACTTAGTTAGTTAATGACCCAAAAGTCTATATAAGGGGTCAACATGTAATGATTTGTGTGTGATTGTATAATCATCACAAAAGAGTGAGAGGATGAAGAATCCCCACCAATGCAAAGAGAAGGGGAGGATAACTTGGATCTCCCACTTCAAGAGTCCCCAAAATGGGGTTAGTTCATCTCCTTTAAAGAGAGAAGATAATTGTTGTACCCACATGAATTTGTAATGATACATTCAATTTCTCAATCTATTCTTCTTGATTTGTCAACAGTTAGTCTACTCCATAAGTGCAGAGCGAGTAGGCTATGTTGATTACTTTGCGAAACTATCTCGAACGGGAGAAATTGTTTGTAACTTTGATCATCCTCCTCCTTTGAGGCTAGAGGTGGACAATGAGGAAGGCATTGAGTGTACTTTTTGTAAACCCTTATTAATATGGAATGATTTCAGATTTCAATCAAAAAATGAGGTAAAACTATAAGGTTCTGATATAAATTCTAAGGGCTCGGTAAAAAAAAAATATATGGATCTAATTAAAAATCATGTAAAACTATAGGGACTTGCAGATTATTTTCTTAAACAATTGATATAAATTATGTCAAATATGGCACCATCTAGTGTTCTTGATTGCATAATTACATCATTCTTTTTACCAGAATAAACTTCCACAACAACCATTACATGGGATTAACTAAGTGGACGTTTGCCCTCAACTTAGCCCAATAATTATGCTATGCTTCAATATCATCAAGCAATAGGAACAATATTTAAAACTGTATTTATAATTTATGTTATTATCGATCAAATCTATCTAAAATTTCATAGAGTTGAACAAGATCAAATTGAAGGAAATTAATTAATCAAGGAAATCAACCAACATTAATATTATTATATGTACACGCACCTCATCCTTGATAGAGTGCAAATGTGAAAATTAAATTTAAAATTTAATGTATGCGCAACACATGAACCCCACCACAAAGTAGTAAGTGGTCATTTTTCCACAAGAAGTTTCAATAGATATCACAAAATTGCCATAGATTTTAAACATAATTATTAATGGAAATTTTAGAGGCAAACAATTAGATGATCAGTGAGTAAGGTTAACCAGTGTTTTAAGTAGAAATTCGAGTAAACTCAATGGAGAAATTACACACACACACGCATTATATAGTAAAAATAAATACAATAATACTATTAATCAAAATTACTTTAGTCAATTTATTAAATATTAAAAAAATAAATTAGATAGTTGAACTTAATTTAAATAACACAAATTATAACCTTCTTCTCCAATCATTATTTAAAATTAGAAATATATTTTTTATAATGTCATATTTTGTTTTTTTTTCACATATCAATCTGCAAATCAATTCAGACGATTAATTGACAAGTTGATAAATAAAATATGATTATTTTAAATAATGAATTGATTTTATGAATTTAATATTCTAACATATAATTTAAATAATCAATCTTTAAATCATTTCTGGTTATAGTTTACAAAAAATATGTTTTAATAAATCCAAATATTTTGCATTCAAGTGATATAAATTTGAAATCTAACTTTCTGTACTAAATGAAGATAACTTATAATTTCTTTGAAACTCTAAATTTCCAAATCAATTACCCGAAAGTAGCTGAATCTAAACTTCTCATATTTAATTTGGGTTATTTTTTATCCATGGAAATTGAAAATCTAAATTATTCTTGTTTATCTCAATAACATTTTTTTTGTTTGCGCACAAGTACATTCCCATTTGAGGCAATATGGTGGTGTCAAGTCAAGCAACAACGAAATCATCAGGATAAAAAGATATTTTTACTGGACTGCTCGACTGATAATGTAAAATAAAGAATTATAATTAAGCACGATGCCTCGTTGGAGAATAGTAAAAAATCCCAAAACATCCAGGAAAAATACACATAGATCCAAAATAAGAGAAATTAATACTGTTACGTCTCAAAAAATCTTCAAATTATTGTCAAGTATCTAAAGATTCGAGGGTGAGAAATTACAGACGTGAAAGAATGAGTTTACCTTGATTTGTAATTTGTGGTATATTGACTTATCAATTGAGACTCCATAATGAACTTGTCATTTGTGGCAAGTGACTTGTCATTTGTGGTACCTAAAATTGTCAATTGACAAGTGAGGGTACATTGATCTTTTCACAATTTTAATAAATTGGTCACAAGTCCCTAAAAACTTGACAATAATTTAAAGATTTTTTTTAGAACTCGGTAACATTAATTTTTCTTAGCTTGACTTATGTGTAATTTCCCCAAATATCCATGAATGAATCTCATTTCGTGTAGCACATGCAGATGATATAAGGGAATTCATAGTCAGATTGCATAGCTTTGGTCCAATCAAATTAAACATCTCCAATAATTTATTTTCCAGCACCAGAAAAAGTTTCTGTTATGTATAGTTTAAACCTAAACACGAGGATTTGGTCCCAAGAATGACTATTTGTGGAGGAAGTTCCAGCTTTGTGGGTAATTGTTCTCTTATTGATTGTTGTAATATAGGAAACTGCGACAAGATAGGGTCAAGCGTATCTCCTCGAACGTATGTTTGGAGGCTTTTGGGTTATTCAGTTATCATCCTGCAAGTATAAAATGTCATTTTGTAAAAAAACCATTCATACAATTTTTAAAGACTATTTTCTCTCTTATTGTGTATAATGTGTGACTGTAGGTATTTACTTTACTTTGTAATATCCAGTTTAAAAAGAGAAACTTATGAGAAAGATGATTTTATATTGATTGTAAGTGCGCTATCTATTCAGCAATCTGTCCACATGTACAGTATTACACACACCCCATTATTGAAGAACATTTGATTTAGGATTGGAAATATTGGTTCCGAGCAATTGGTTGACCATAAAGTTAATAATCTTATTGGTCATATAGCTACACCAATATATACACTTATTTCATTGGGATTTTAATTTAGTCAATGAGATAATATAATGTATTCATCTTATTATAACGTTATCAGTTATGATTGCATTTAGGATGGTGATCACTAGACTTATTTGGCTCAAATCTAAAGAGTTGAAGGTATTAAATTTGTCTAAAAATTTAAGTGGTTTCCAACATTATCCTTATTAACCACACTAAATTCTAAAATAATTAATTTCTACCCTTTTAAATTGCCCTTATCAGATATGTATATATACGGAAAAAATTAATACTCTTTGAATTATTAAAAAGTCTTAAAGATTACAAAAATACATTTCAGAAGATTTCTTGTAAAATAGATAGGAGGGATTAGAAGTCTAGAAGATGTATATAATGATAACGATCACCAAGTTTTGTCTTCCAATCCTAAAATGACCTGGTCAATCACTTTGACAATTCTGATGGCCATTGTTCTAGCCCAATGAGGGCACCCACTTGGCCACTTCGTTCATGGCGGCCTTGGAAGAAATATAGGATGTCCACTTATGTATAGCCCATCCCATAGTTTCTGGTTTTGCAATATATATAGTTTGGTCTCTACAGAATTGCTGGTGAAAGGTATAGTTGTGACTTGTGACTCACCAAGTAGTTTCCACCGTTAATGTACTATGCTTTGTCTTTAACGTAGAAGCAATTAACTTTTTTAAAAGAGATGAAAGGAAACTAAACACATTACTTAAAAGTATTTATTTATGTATATTATTTGATCATATATCAGTTTATAAGTCAGACAAATTAATTTGATGAAAAATGATAAATATAAATACTTTAAATAATGTATTTATCTTTCTTAATCTTTTCAAAAAAATTAACCAACTCTTGTATTAAGGATCGAAGGTAGTATTTATGTAGATTATTACATCCAACCTCTCCCCAATCTATTTAGTATCCTCGCACTCTCTTATGTGGATTGTGAATATCTTCAAGTTAACAAATGCTTCGTCCGGTCTCTAATAAGAGCCAAATAACTAAATTTACAAGTGTTAAAAAAATTAGTTAAGTTGATTATTTGTTATAAATGCATTTTAATTTTTGTATAATACATTTCTAATAATGTATACTGTAATTATTTTTTATGGAAATCACCTTTCTATGTTTGATTAATAAGGATATTTTATAGAAAATTTATCAAAGTTCAAAAAATCGAATTGAGCATTGAATCGAGTAAGCAGTGGTTTAAGGGCTATATTAAAATAATATAATTTAGTATATTATATTTTATTTTAAAAAATTAATAGATAAAGCCTAGAATATCATTTTATTTTATTCATAGTTTAAATTTTTAGAGTTTAATTAAATATTAATGATAAAAATAATTGGAATAAAATGAATTAATTTTATCTTATATTCTCATGTGTAAATTTGCTTAAATAGAAAACAGAAAATTAAATGATAGTTTTGTTACCATATTTTTTTAAAAATTTAATGAATTACATCATCCCACACTATCTCCGTTTTTAATTGTTTCTAGTTTTAATTTTTTTTTAAGAAAAAGAGGCAAATCGGTTAACATACCGGTTGAACTGATTCGGATAGGTTATTTGGTTTGAACCGATCACCGGTTTACATGCTCAATTGAACTAGACCAAGGAGAGGTTTATGGTTCCCTGTACATTGCTTTTATGCAAGAGGGGATATTGAATTTTTGTAATCAAAAAACTAAAATTGTTCATCAGGTGAATGATTTTAGCATTCTGTGATGTGAAAGGGAGAGGGAATGTGCAGAAGATTATAAATACAAAAATTAGATGACTGATCTGTGGATGTTAAAAAATGAATTAACTAATTTGTTAATTTAAAGTGCTGGACAAAATGTTGTCTTGAATAATAATAATATCATAATGAAGAAAGTAATCTGTTAATATTGTTGAAAAAATGTCAATATCTTTCATAAAATTTATCTTTTGAAAATTAAAAGATAAAAATGAAAGGACTAATATTTTCATTCATCCTATTTGGAGTGATAGTTTGAGATCTGGAGTTGGAGACAGAGAGAAAATATGAAGAGTTCGAGCAAGATCGAAAAGGATGAAGAGATTGAAAGACAGATAATTATAATCAAATAGGAGATACAATTATTGTTGTAAATTGTGATACACAACGCTCGTAACACTTACAAGTCACAACAGTGTTTGTGATATTTTTATAGTATTGTTCTTACACAGAAGAGGCAATATGCCAATTTCCACCAAGACGACTATTAATCTAGTGATTATGAGTCAAGCAGCAATATATTGTTATTGGGTTGCTGGATCAATCAAGTGAAATGAAGAAACAAAATACGGTATGATTCCTTCGTAGACCAGTAAGGAGAGAAAAAGATTTGAAAAGGCTAGCTCACAACATTAACATTAGGACATTCCTATAAATTTGTGAACGATCAAGTCTTGAATATCCACTCGAGAACTTTGGCTAAGGTGCTTGCTTAGCTTCCTATTTCTCACAGATTCAATGGCGGACAAGCTAGGAAATGTGAAGACTTGGATGGTAAGTGTAACTTTCTTCTTGTTGCTGTGTTTTGTGAACGTGACAATATCAGGTCAAGCCACAGTCACTAGAAATGCAAAATTGACTAAGGAACTTGAGGTTGAGGAACTCTTGAAGAAGTTGAATAAACCAGCTGTTAAGTCTATTAAGGTAAATACAATTTAAATCCCTCTGCTAGTATTTTTTCGTTAATTATGACGGACATTTATAATGTTCCTAATTGCAATAACATTGAGCACCATTCAACCAATTTTTCACATGACTATATGATTGACTTAAATTTCAGTACTCTCAAAGACGTTTTATAATTCTCTTTCACTAGGACCAATGCTAGCAGTACATACAATTCATCCGATTTTAACTATGTTTTACTGCCAATTTCTAAAACCAATTTTAACTGGTTAATATTTTCCCGAACAATTATATATCAAAATCGGGCTTGTAGGAATTTAGTTTGAGCCCTCTAGCTAAACTTGTAGCCAAACACACGCCATTCATATTTGTTTCTTATTCACGCTCGCAGCTTTGGGGTTGAAGAAAGAAGATAACCCTCTATCTGAAAAAGAGCTTAAATCATTCATCATGCATTATTTGGCAATTAATATTCTTGGTTTTATAATCTAGTTATATTTGGTTTAACATTTGGTATTATAAAAGCAGAGTCCTGATGGTGACATAATCGACTGCGTGCACGTTTTAAATCAACCAGCTTTTGATAATCCAAAACTGAAAAATCACAAAATTCAGGTAAACTAATCAATTTATACCTCGATTATTTGTCCTTTTGTTAAATTGGATTATTTTCTAACTCGCAATATAATTCTGAGGGATATTACTATTACTATTATTATGTCCTATTCGATGAATTAAGATGAGGCCAACATTTTATCCACAAAGAAGCAATTTTTCAAAATCAAACCCAATCGCTCAACTGTGGCAACAAACTGGAAACTGTCCCAAAGGAACCATTCCTATAAGAAGAACAACAAAAGATGACATACTGAGGGCAGATTCTATCCAGCAATTTGGGAAGAAGATCAACCAGACCATTCCTGATCTGTCCGGATCATTATACTCTACAAATGGCCATGAGGTATTGATACTAACTGACTTCATTTAGTGAAATAAGACTTGTTGCTGCGTTGTGTGTTTTGCATATATTGAATAATTTTTTCCTTGTTTTGATTGATGCCTTTGGTGGCTCTAGTATGCCATAGCTGATTTGAGAGGAGATAGATATTATGGAGCCCAGGCATCCATAAACGTTTGGAAGCCCCGTGTTCAACAATCCAATGAATTTAGTCTCTCCCAAATCTGGATTGTGAATCGTGATGATCCTAATCATGTTGAGACCATCGAAGCTGGTTGGCAGGTGTCTTTCTATAATTTCTTTCAGATCGCATGTATATATGTATGATCTTGAGTACATTTTTATATGTTTTTCTCAAGAAATACTATTTTTGGTCTGTCCATTATATTCCGTGATTTAATTTAGTGTTCGTTGATTTTGAAAATCAGATCTATCAAGGACTATATGGGGATGATAGCCCCAGACTTTTTATATATTGGACAGTAAGTTCAAATCTCTTGCCAATCTATATATAATTTCTTACGTCCTCAAATTAATAAATTGTATTTATTATTATTAACTAATCAGTGTTATTATTTTTAATACATATCTTTTTGCATCCCCATAGAGTGACTCGTATGACCGTACTGGATGTTACAATCTCCGCTGCTCTGGATTTGTTCAAGTTGATAATAGAATAGCAATTGGAGGAAGTCTGCAACCATTATCTGTCTATGGTGCTTCTCAATATGCATTCTCCATCCTTATCTGGAAGGTACATTCTTTTTGTTACGGAAAAGCTAATTATTTAGTTTTTTTTTGTAGTTTTGATTAGTTCACAACTCAGTTTTTAAAGTTTAATCTAGTGCAATTTAATCCCTCAAGTTTTGGTTGTTTAATATATGCACTTTATGTGCCGCAATTACAACTTAGTTCTTGAAGAATTAGATAATTCGTAAAAGTGACTAAGGAGCAACTTATTAAAGAAAAAAAGTTAATCTGCAAGTATTTATACTTTAACTCAATTTTGAACCAGGTTCTTATAGTTTTTATTTTAATTTTTTGAATGGAGTTCTTATAGTTTGATCCATTATATGCATTTATCCTGGTGTGTAAAGCCCATTAATTTTAATTTATAGGTTTTCAAGGGTCATATGGACTTTTTTAAATTTCATCTAACACCCCTTTTAAAGATCCACACATTTTTACAAATAAAATTACATAGAATTTATAAATGAAATGTACGGGATCAAATGATAAGGACCCAATTTGAGGGGATAAAACAGAGACGACGTGATTCAAAGTTGAAATAAACTACGGATTGATTTTTATTTTATTAGATGGCTAAAATTTGAAGGACTAAATTGAATGAATTAAACTGCAGTTATTGAGTTGGAATGGAATCAAAACTGCATAGACTCCACGCATAATTAACTTCTTTTTACTTTTTTCAATAACATACATATAGCCATTGAGAAATTCAAAGAATTGATATCACCAGTTCTAAACTTGTAAGAATCCCTAATGGCATAACATCATATGATTCCTCTATTTGAAAAATATGATGATGGAACAGGATCCAGGAAGTAAGAACTGGTGGATGCAACTTGGGAATAGCATAGTGGTGGGATATTGGCCATCTTCTTTGTTCAATCACTTGTCTGAGAGTGCATCAAATGTCCAGTGGGGTGGTGAAATAATAAACACAAGGTCTAATGGGATACACACGACAACAGGAATGGGAAGTGGTGATTTCCCTCAAGCAGGTTTTGGAAAGGCTAGCTTTTACAAAGACATTTATATTGTTAACAAAAACAATTACCTTGTGTCTCCTAATAACTTTGGCACTTATGCTAGCAATCCCAAGTGCTATGATATCTCCCGATTTTCCAATTCTAATAATTGGGGTGTCTACTTCTTCTACGGCGGTCCCGGAAGAAACCAAGGCTGTCCAATATGATGTTGTTAACTATGATAATAAGTTATTGGGAAAGTTACATATCAAAAGTTGGCTGTTGGAGTTGGAGAATCTAAAGTCTTATAAGATACTTATGCTTCAAAATAACTTTCTTGATGTGGGACTCATGTCAGATGACTTTAAAAGGTCTACAACCATCTATGTATGTATGTCCATGAAATAAATATAGAAATTGTGGCCTGAGTTGATGAATTCCCTAGCTAGCCTCATCACTAGTACCATACATAATGCCCCATGGGATGTTGTATAAGACAAGGCTTGATAAAACAAGCCTTCATATGGTATTGTAATAATATATATGTAGCGTGACAATATGAAATATTAGTGTTGTATTTGTTATCCTATGTTTGGCTATGTTATATGATATAACAGTGGATATGGGTGCAATGTATCTCTTTTAACAAACATAATACGCTCTATAAATGTCATTAAAATCAAATTTTTAACAGTTAACGTTAGTTTTTTAATGGGGTAGGATAGGGTAATATTGTTATATTTTAAAACTTCCAGGTTAACATTGAATCTAAAGCAACATAGCTCATAAATGAATACTTGATAAATTTGCATCTTAACCATATAAAAATTATATTAAACACGGCCCATGGTTTTGTGACTAGAGCTTGAAAAAACAGTATCAGATAAAGAA
Source organism: Vachellia pachyceras (assembly GCA_025593235.1). Lineage (NCBI taxonomy): Eukaryota > Viridiplantae > Streptophyta > Magnoliopsida > Fabales > Fabaceae > Vachellia > Vachellia pachyceras. The sequence goes on along the minus strand of JANTPZ010096249.1, from coordinate 5,275 downwards.
CTCAATATGGATATTATTTCTCATTTTGAGAAAGCTTGAAAAATTTTCCATTATAATAAATTGGTAAGCATTTCAAACTTAAATCCAGAATCAATTATAAAAAAATTAATAATTTTCAATTCTAGTTAGGGTAAAAAGAGAAGGAAATGACAGAATTCACACGGTTCGTTGAATTATACCCCATTTCATCTCAGGTTAAGTCCTATATATTCAATATGTAAATGAATGCATGTACTGAAAGAAAAATTAAAGAACTTTATAGATAAGAAATATCCACTATAATTATAAAGCAAAGATAACGAAAATAGTACCGTTAAACATTGAAAAGGCAACAAATCCACTTGATTACAGCGAAAGGAGCTTAGAAAAATTTCTCGGGGCCAACACCATGTATGCATGGTTGCAGGCATGGGTACATGAATATCACACATTTAAACATTAAAAAGTGTCTTTATTTGTTTTTTGGTTATCCTTGTTAATTACCAGGTTCATTTTCCAGTGGGAAATCTTGTCATAACAAGAACAATAAAATTAAATAACTTCACAATATTCAATGACAAATCAGCCTATATAAAAATTTGGGTCATCAAGTCTTGAGAAATTTCGCAAAAGGTGCTTAGTATTTGTCACTAACAATGGCTGACAGATTAGGAAATGAAAAGACAATCTGGGTAGCGAAGGTCGTGTTCTTCTTTTCCTTGTTTTCTGTACTTCGAATGGTTATGGCAGATCGAGGCCCAGTCATGAGTCATAGTGATAAATTTGAGGTTCATAAACTTTTGAAGAAGCTGAATAAACCAGCTATTAAGTCCATTAAGGTAGGAAATTCATCTCCTTGTATCTCATATCCCCAATATATGTTTGAAGCAGTGAAGAGATTTGTTATAGGTTTTAGTATTTATGATAGTTTACGTTAATTGACAATTTTTTTTCCCTTAAACCAGAGTCCTGATGGAGATATAATCGATTGTGTGTCTATTATAAATCAGCCGGCTCTTGATCACCCAAAGCTCAAAAATCACATGATTAAGGTGTACCTTAAGAGTTTGCTTTATTATAATTTTAAGCTCTTGATCAAAGTACTCAAACCAATTAATGATTTCATTTATGTGTGAATGAAGACGAGGCCAAATTTTCAACTAAAAGATAAGGTACTTCAAGAAAGTAATGAAATGTCTTCAAAATCAAAGCCAATAGCTCAGCCATGGCACCAAAGTGGAAGTTGTCCGAAGGGTACTATTCCTGTTAGAAGAACAAGAGAAGAAGACATACTGAGAGCAAGGTCTTTGCAGCAATTCGGGAAGAAGAAGAATCTCAAGAACGGAGTCGTTCCTTTACACCCAAATGTTGAAGGTCAAGGTGGCAGCGAGGTACTTATTGTGCTCTCTCTCTCTCTCTCTCTATATATATATATATATAAACCCACATGACAGGCTTTAGAATTTGTGTTTCGTTTTGTTTTTGTTTTTGTTGATATATTTTTCTTTTTTCTTTTATTGGAGTGTCCAGTATGCCTCAGTTTTTGAGAAAGGAGAAAAATATTATGGAGGCAAGGGAACCATGAACGTCTGGAACCCAAATGTTGAACAATCCCAAGAATATAGTCTCTCAGCAATTTCAGTTGGAAATGATGCCGATAGTGAAAATCTCGATGTTATTGAAGCTGGTTGGCAGGTATTATTTATTTATTTATTTTAATTGAAAATTGAAGCAAAAGAATTGATGGAGAAATCAGGTAAAAGCTTTTTGTATTTGAAAATTTTATTGGTAAGAATGATCTGCTATATTTTTTTTATATGCAGAAAGTGTCAGCACTCCGTAGAATTTTATACACAAAGTATTAATATTCAAATTCAAATATTGCTGGCTAATTAAATTTTCAGTGATTTTTCACCAATTTTTTTTATTAAAATCATAAGAAAATATGCTAGCACAATCACATTTTTGACTTCTCATGCTTTTGTATGTTTGAAATACTGTTTATGCAACTTTATAGCTATCTACTTCTCTATTTTTATTCAGGTGAATCCACAGCTATATGGGGATAATCAAACCAGGCTTTTTACATTTTGGACTGTGAGTTCAACTTTTCATATATGATATTGGAAATTTTTTTGTTCAAATAATTTTCTTCAATGTCATTGGAAATTTCTCCCTTTTTTACCTCTATATATATGACAGAGTGATTCACACAAGGAAACGGGATGCTATGATCTTCTTTGTTCTGGCTTTGTTCAAGTTTATTCTGGAGTGGCTTTGGGAAGCAGCATCATGCCCTTATCTGTATACAATGACACTAATTCCCAATATCAAATCACCATCACCATCTGGAAGGTATCATTCTACATAATATACCAATTATTATTTATTTGTATTTAATGGAAGACAAGTAATTTTGATATACTCCTGTTAAAACTAGTGGTAGGAAGATATTCCCTCCGCTAGCGACACACCTGTTTTTCTTATTCCCTTTCTCATTCACACTCCCTTCCCTTCCATGGGTATTTTTAGAAAATAAAATATTCCATCTACTCCTTATTAATATAAAATTCATTTTAACGAAGAAATTGAATTATCAAAATAATTCTTATATTAAGAATCTTATCGAAATACTTTTTATACATTTATTTCTTTTAACCAATTTAACAAACATTTTAATTACCTAATGTTGTTATTTTATCTTATGCAATGATAATCAAAATTAGGTCTCAACTAATAGATATAATATATGGCAAATTCAAAGAACTTATCAAGGAGTTACCTTCACTTGTCATTGACAAGTTCCTATGATTTGTCAGATATTATATCCCTTAAAATCTAATTGTAATTCTCCTAATTTATAAAATCGGAGGTGGTATTATTTTTCTTAGAAAATTGTAAAATACCTCACATATTAAAATATAGAACTACCCATAACTAGACCTAGTCCTCTACGTATAAAAAAACAAGCATATAACTATTCAAGAAGTTCTTTATATTTCAACTACACCTCATATGCATTCACAAGAATGCATTTTTAACATACAATATACTCCTCCCATCTTAAATATAAACCCTGTTTGTAGTGTAATTTTACATTAAAAACAGGTTTTATATTTATGTGACTAGTGAGAAGTAGTAATAGTTGTGATAATGATCAGGATAAAGGCAGTGGAGACTGGTGGATGCAATATGGAGCGGACAAAATTATGGGATATTGGCCTTCCTCTTTGTTCTCACCATCCGGTCTATCAGAGAGTGCGACATTTATAGAGAGGGGAGGCGAAGTAGGGAACTCAGCAAGTAACAAACAGCACACCACAACACAAATGGGAAGTGGCCATTTTGGAGGAGAACGTTATGGAAAAGCAAGCTATTTCAAGGATATTAAATTCGTTAATGGTGACAACCAAATGGTGACCCCTATTAATGTTGTGTCTTACGTTGATCGTTCTAATTGTTACAATGTTCTCCAACCTGGTTATTCTGATCATGCTTGGGGCAGCCACTTCTATTTTGGGGGTCCAGGCAGAAACCCTAACTGCCCATGATCATCATCATTTAGCTTCAATGATATAATACTCAGATATTTTGTGAATCAAAGAAATAATACGAACGTAGATCATCATCATTTAGCTTCTAATTGCTACATCGCTTGCTGGAAAAAAACCGGATGTAGATAATAAGATATTATAACGATTAATTCCACAAGTAAAAACTTTATACAGATGCAGTTTGTTTAGTCTCTGAGGACGTGAATAACATCGATTCGTGTATTTAAATTAAATACCTGAATTCAATCTTCATATTACGTTACTTCATTGAAATTTATTACCAGCATTCATCTTTGACTTGAGATCCAACTGATTAATTTGACGAGATTAAAGAAAGAAAGTTAAATAAATTACTTGCGGCACACATAGACATCTTTAAATGTTATGACATTCATGTGTGATATTGCACCAACCAAATCAAATCAAACAGATGACTTTTAGATAAGTCAAGCCAGAAGAGTAATCAAGCGATAGAAAACTACCCAGCAAATCCAACCCAAAATTACACAATCGTGAGAGTTACAGGGGATTCAATTAAATGCTCAAATCAAACAAATGCTTAATTTCCTTATTTTTTTGGGAAATAGGAAGCACGGTCCCGTTATTATACCAAGGAGGGTAAATGAATCTTATTTGATTACAACATTGAAATGTTTCTTTGTTTGTTTCGTTGCCTTTGTTATAACCTGCAGATCCATTTTACCAGGAAATTAAATCTTGTCACAGGATCAACGACAATAAAATAATATCCGATTCTAATAATAGAGCATGAATCATCCTATAAATTGAAGTACCATCAAGTTCTTAATATCCTTTTGAGCATTTTCATATAAGTGAATCTTTCATATTTCTCAGCATCAATGGCAGCAAAATTAAGAAACGGTAACACGTGGGTGGCCTATCTGGTATTCTGCTTCTTCCTGTTCTCTGTACACATGAACGTTGAAGGTACTTCAAGTCAGAAAGCGTAAGATTAAGAAGCTTTTAAAGAAGTTGAATAAACCAGCCGTTAAGTCTATTAAGGTATAGAATTCATCTTCATGTTTATCATCCACAGGTTTTTTTACCGAAAATTTTGAAAATTATTTAAGGATTTTACAATTTATGATCCTTTGTAATGACAACTTTTATTTGCTAAAACCAGAGCCCTGATGCAGATATAAATCGACTGCGTCCCAATTATGAATCAGCCTGCTTTTTGATCACCCGAAACTAAAAAATCACAAAATAAGGTGAACCAGATTGCTTTAATCAATTATTTGGCTTCTTTTTATATTGTTATGATCAGAACTCCGAAGCCAGTTAATCATTTTTTTTTCTTCGATTGAAGATGAGGCCAAGTTTCCGACCTGAAGAAAAGATTAAGGCTATGTTTGGTTTGATGGAGGGGAAAGGAAGGGAATGGATAGGAGGGAAAGGAAGGGAATGGATAGGAGGGAAAGGAAGGGGATGGAAGGGTATAAGATTACCTTGTTTAGTTTAGTTATAGGGGGAAGGAAGGGAAGCTTTTTAATGATCTTTTGTTTGGTTCAGGAGGGGAAGGGAGGGAAGTTAATGACCAATTTACAATTTTACCTTTATATGTTGATTTATATTTATTTACTTATACAATTTATTTAAATTAGCTTTTACTCATAAAAATTAATCCCTCATTTTATTTAATTAATTAAAACAATTATTAAGGTATTTCATTCATATAATTTATTTAAATACTTAAAAAAGGATTTAAATAATTTATTTCC
>JANTPZ010096239.1:0-11146 GCA_025593235.1 Vachellia pachyceras | reverse complement strand
TTTTCCTTATCGATAATACAAGGTCTGACATGAACAATATGGGAATGCTTTTTCAAGAGTGGCGAGAAGCTGCAAATTCTGAGGCTCAAAACACCGGTGACCCAGAATTGATCTTAACTGCTTCTGTTCAATTCAGACCGGGTTCGGGTTTTGTCTCCTACCCCGTTGAATCAATCAGACGCAACTTGAACTGGGTACATGTTATGGCTTATGATTATTACGTGCCTCAGCGGGCAAATTTTACTGCTGCTCATGCTGCTTTGTATGATCCTTCAAGTGATGTCAACACTGACTCTGGTATTAAGGAATGGATTGGTAGAGGAATTTCTGCTAACCAGTTGGTTTTGTGTTTGCCTTTCTATGGATATGGCTGGACTCTTAAGAACCCTGAGGACCATGCAATAGGAGCACCGGCTACAGGTCCAGCAATTACAGATAATGGGTATATGAGTTATAGGAACATCAAAGCTTTCGTGCAGAGATATGGGGCTGCAGTACTGTATAATTCCACCTATTTAGTGAATTATTTCTCAGTTGGATCAACTTGGATTGGTTTTGACGATGTTGAGGTTCTCAAAATTAAGGTGTCTTATGCAAGGGAAAATAAGCTACTGGGTTATGTTGTGTGGACTATTTACTATGATGACAACAATTGGGAGCTTTCCACGGCGGCGGCGGCGGCGGCAGCAGGTAAGAAAATAGCATACTTTACGTAACAGAGACTTTCCAGTTATGCTCGTGTCCTTTCTTTTCTTTTCTTTTCTGTTCTTTCTTTCTTTCTTTCTTTGGTTATTTTCTGTTCTGAAGTTGAAGGAATCAAGATTCGTTCATGACTTGAACTGACATATACAGTTTCAATCTTTATTTTTTGTGCGCGACTCCAATTTGTTGTTTTCTGCAGTTTCTAGAGGAAATCTGTTTTGGAGTATAACCATAAGCAGTTTCATAGATTACTACAATGATGTCCTCTGTATAACTTACATGGCATATTTTTCAGCTCAAAAATTTGAAGAAACTGGACACAGTAGAGGAAGATTATTAGTGATCATTTTGACTCCAATTGCAGCAGTTATTCTCCTATTAGGAGCCATGATGTTCTGCTTAAGGAAGAGAATATTCAAATCAACAGGTAATCTTTTTAGCTTTTTAACTCTCTTTCGAACCTTTATTGAACTAGTATGTCTGTAAACAACATGGTTCAAGACTTCAATTCACTGACATTTTGAATACTAACTGAATCTATCTATAGAGATGGTTGAAGCTGCTGGAGAATCTAGGTTTAAAGCAAATAGAGAAGGTGCAGAACATTTTCATGGCGATGCTCCTGATTTGCAAGTATTCATCCTTTCAGACATTGAGGAGGCCACAGGTGGATTTTGCATTGAAAATAAGCTTGGCTTGAGGGTGGCTATGGTCCAGTTTACAAGGTAAATCTTGTTTGAAATAACCTTACAGTCAATGTGTTCTTCGTAGTTAGCCAATGTGCAAAACAGTAAATTAGTATATGAAAAGAGTTTCCTGTCATTGGTTATGTGTTAGGTTATAATAACAATTTAAATGTCTTCCAACTTAATTAAATTTTTCAAACCAGAAGCTCCGTTCTGTAGTCATTGAATCATTATTACCAAGGAGTTAAGAGTTCAATTTTTGATGCCCTCTGTTCGCTCTTTAGGGTGTTTTAGCAGATGGTCAGAAAATAGCAGTGAAAAAGCTATCAAAATCTTCCACACAAGGATTTGAGGAATTCCAAAATGAGGTAACACTCACTGCAAGACTACAACATGTGAATCTTGTTCGGCTCTTGGGGTTCTACATTGATAGAGATGAACAAATGCTGGTTTATGAGTACATGCCAAACAAAAGCCTTGACTTCTACCTCTTTGGTAATCAGTTATTCTTTGTCTAGCTCTCAATCTAGTATAATTAAGTAAATATATTCATCACAGAACAAGACAGTGTTCAAAGTTAAACGTGATCTATATGTAAATTACAAAACAAGCTTCCTTTGGTTATAGTTGTTGGGAAAGAACTGATAGTGCCTAATGTATTTTCGATGTAGATCCTATAAGACGACTTTTGCTTGATTGGAGAAAGCGTGTCGACATCATTGAAGGGATTGTTCAAGGGCTTGTTTACTTACAAGAGTATTCAAGATTAACAATAATTCATAGAGATATAAAAGCTAGCAATATTCTGTTGACTGATGACTTGAAGCCAAAAATATCAGATTTTGGAATGGCAAGAATATTTGTGAAAGATGAACTTGAAGCCAACACGAGCAAAATAGTGGGAACCTAGTGAGTGTCCGGGTCTATAAATCTCCACTTCCACATTACTTAGTCTTCCATCCATTCTAACACAAAAATCCTTTTTGCTTTATTCTTTGTGCAGTGGCTATGCTCCTCCTGAATATGTTAAAAAAGGCCTATACTCCACAAAGTCTGATGTGTATAGTTTTGGGGTTCTACTTCTTCAAATTATAAGTGGCAAGAGGACTACGAGTCTTTATGGTGAAGATGAAGAGTTAAACCTCACAGGATATGTAAGTAACTTATTCAACTTTGTTAAAGAGAAGGTTCTTAAAAGAGGGATTTTCAAATAGACACGCTGTACAAAAGTTGAGCAGAGAAAGCCAACCATGAACACACACACAGGCTTATCATCTATGGACTTAACCAAAATTATGACTAATATTATTTTCATCATTGGTTTGATATATATATATATATATATTATCTTCTGTTGAATGACTATCAATAAATTTATAATATGATTAATGAATATTAATGTTGCTAGGCTTATGAGCTGTGGAAAGGAGGAAAAGGCATGGAGTTTATGGATCCTACTCTTCAAGACTCATCTTCACCATGTAAATTGTTGAGGTGCATGCATATTGCTTTGTTATGCGTGCAGGAGAGTGTTGCTAGGCTTATGAGCTGTGGAAAGGAGGAAAAGGCATGGAGTTTATGGATCCTACTCTTCAAGACTCATCTTCACCATGTAAATTGTTGAGGTGCATGCATATTGCTTTGTTAATATTAATGTTGCTAGGCTTATGAGCTGTGGAAAGGAGGAAAAGGCATGGAGTTTATGGATCCTACTCTTCAAGACTCATCTTCACCATGTAAATTGTTGAGGTGCATGCATATTGCTTTGTTAATATTAATGTTGCTAGGCTTATGAGCTGTGGAAAGGAGGAAAAGGCATGGAGTTTATGGATCCTACTCTTCAAGACTCATCTTCACCATGTAAATTGTTGAGGTGCATGCATATTGCTTTGTTAATATTAATGTTGCTAGGCTTATGAGCTGTGGAAAGGAGGAAAAGGCATGGAGTTTATGGATCCTACTCTTCAAGACTCATCTTCACCATGTAAATTGTTGAGGTGCATGCATATTGCTTTGTTAATATTAATGTTGCTAGGCTTATGAGCTGTGGAAAGGAGGAAAAGGCATGGAGTTTATGGATCCTACTCTTCAAGACTCATCTTCACCATGTAAATTGTTGAGGTGCATGCATATTGCTTTGTTATGCGTGCAGGAGAGTGCAAATGACAGGCCTTCTATGTTAGAAATTTCTTCAGTGTTGAAGAGTGAAAGTGATTTGACTAAATCCCCAAAGAAACCTGCGTTTTCTAGGGAGAATCATGCGGAAGAATCAAATGAAAGAACAGCTCAGATGGAAAGTAAATCAGTTAACCAAGTGACTATCTCTGAAGTAGTAGCCAGATAGTGGAGCTCAATTCTTATGCAAGTTAAAGATTCTGTGATTGATTGCTCATATATAATTGTATATTCCTTCATGTCTCTAAATTATTGGTCAGAAAAGTTCCACGTGTCTCGATTCTTTCTTTATCATTTCTATTACAGTCTTTTGCTTTTAAGAAGAAAATTCTACCACGTGATTGATAAATCGATAATCCCCAGCTGTTCAGAGATGTCAATAATGTGATTAAAAATTATTTAGGTAAATGGTTTTAGGATACATTTTATAAAGTATTATCACCCCGGTCCGAATTTTACGAGCTTTTTAATTAATTAATATAAATTGAGGGGCAATAGGTTAAATTAGTTATGGCTATAGCATATGAATAGAAGGAGATAGATAATGGGCTCGTTTGAGAATGCGGTGAGATAAGTAACTTATTTGCAGAATGACTTATAGAGAAGTGAGATTAAAAATAAGTTAGATTGTGAAAGTAATTTGTGTTTGGAAAATTGGTGGAAGAAGTAACTTATTTGTAAAAGTGAATATATCTGGGAATATGTTGGGATAGGTGACTTATTTGCAAAAAGAAACGTGTTTGGGAACATGGTGGGATAAGTAACTTTTTTTCTAAAATTAAAATTAAAAATATGAAAATGAAAATTAAATTAAATTAAAATTAAATAGTAACTTTGTAAATTAAAATTAAATTAAACTTGAAATTACATAAAGTCTATAATTACAAATGACAATGGTAACATCGCTAATTGTTATTCCTAGTATTAACAAGTCCGTCTCTGATTGCATCTCGAACATACATCATATATCTTATAGAGGATGAAGTATGAGTTGACAAGGATGCTACATTAGTTATATCTTCATCTTGCTTGAATACTGCATCAGTATTGGAATTTCGATAGATGAAATTATGAATGGCCATAGTTGCACAGACAATTTGAACTTGTGTGTCAAAGTCATATGCGGGCATATGTTCAAAGATTTTAAACCTATTTTTCCATATTCCAAATGTCCTTTCTATGGTACATCTCAAGCTTGAACGATAGTAATTGAAGAGCTCGTTATGATTTGGAAAATCGTATTATCGGCGGAAGTCAGCAAGGCGATAACGTTTGCATCTATATGGACCAAAATATCCCCTTTAGTTGGATATCCCCTGTTAACCAATAGTATTTCCCTGTGTAAATAAAAAAAATTGTTATGTAAGGAAAAAAATAAAATTAATCATCAATAACACAAAAATATTATTTAAAGTGTCGGTGTTGAAGACAAACCTTGAGGTAGATGTGGAAAGTTGTAAGATGGAGTAGATATCACACTTTAGAAGATACGAGCGTCATATGCCGTGCCTTCCCAATCAGCTAGAACAAATATGAAGCACATGTCCTAGTCACATACGGCCATTATGTTCTGTGTCAATTTTCCTTTTCGGCCAACAAATTTGTCTCTTTTATCAGTGAGAACCACACAGTCTATATGAGTTCCATCAATAGCTTCGATATCATGCTGAAAATATTGATATCGAGGATCTTGTAGTAAGCGAGAGTGAGGATGATAAAGCGATATCTAATAATCTCCCTTGATAAATTGAAATACTTGATGGAAATAATTGCTCACGGTTTCTTTATATCGTTGAAATCACTCATGTATTATTCTGTTACATAGTCCATGTCCAATTGTATATAAGAACATGTCTACCTTTTCTTCAATTCCTGCATGCCTGCTCCTCTTTAACCCATGTTCCATCAATTTATTACACAAAAGATAAAAGATATGTTTTTCTACATGAAAGTTCTCTGGACATATTGTATCGTTTCCTATAAGAACATCTTGAACCCACATTTCTCCTATGTGGGAACTTGTTCTACATGGTTCCTTACAAATGTAAGGGGTGATATTTTGACTCATCAGTAGCGCAACATGCTCGTACTCTGTCATCTCTTGATGCAAGAGTTCAAGATTTGCTTGCCTATGATCATTGTTCTCCTCTGTCTTGTCATTGTTCGAATTATACTTATCGCTTGAGTTAGATGCATTGTTTGAAGTTACCATCTCTTGATTCAACCTATGAAATGGAAAAATTGGACGACATAAATTACGAATACAAACATTAAACATAATATCATAGTTATATATCACATAATGGCAGTGTTAACAAAGTTATACATCACATGAAAACTAACACCATTTAAGCTCTGATTTTACATCACATAATAGTAGCGTCAACAAAGTTATACATCACATAATGGCAATGTCAGCAAAGTTATACATCACGTGAAAACTAAAGAAAAACTTAATGCTTCGAGGGTATTTGAATGTGGGGTGATTGTATGCATGCTCCTACAACCAGTCTAACAAGACCTTCTCACTCCATTTAAGCGTTGCATACATATCTCGACACATGCTATGCATCATCATATTCACGCACCATCACCGAAAGTTAGGGTCACATGCAATAGCATCAATTTTAAGCAACTCTGGGAGGACTTCAGTCACTTGTGGAATTTCTTTGTGTTGATCTCTATCCAAGGCTACTGCTCTCCCTTTAGATGCCCTGCTATTCTAATAATGGAATTGGCTACAACCCGCGAGGTAGACTTTCTTGACCTTTTATTGACATCCTTGAATACAATCTGTAATTCATTTATGTACCTACACCCAATGTATCGAAAAGGTGCGAGCTATGGATTCTCCTGGATCAATACAAGTTAGCCTTGTATTAGTGGCAATAAAATTTAACAATAATACATGTAAAATGTAAACTACGGAAATTGGTGCCCAAATTCTCCTTTCCCACTATTCGTCATATGCCAGGATCATATTCCTCATAAGGTCAAAACCAATGCTTGTAGCTTTTGAAAGTAGTGATTCCCAATTCCTCTATTCTTTCCTTAAACAATCATACCTTTTCTTCAAATGTATCTTTGAGTACCCTTTTTTGTGATATCATTAAATGCTTTATGTATGTGGTCTCATGCTTCCCTCTTAAATGAAGTGCCTTGACGTTGTTTTTTTATAGATTTGATCTATGCATTCGTTAATAAACACTTTTGTGGTACTATAATCCTACGACGCTTTACCTATACTCTCATTTTGCTATGACCACATTGTAGTACATGTATGCGTTATAACATAAGAACAACCACAATAACAGAAAAACACGCACAAGATTTAAAGTGATGACAAGAAAAATAGAAGAACAAAATAGTAACAAGATTTAAATTACTGTCAACAAGAATAACAGAAGAACAAAGTGGTAAAAGAAGAACAAAGTGGTAACAAGATTTAAATATAAGTCAGCTGATAATGTTCCAATTAATCACTGCTTCATACAAAAAAGCAGAGGAGAATAGATAAGGAAGGTATTGAACAAATTTCCAAAACAAGGAAAATCCATGGTAAGCTACTTAGTCACCAGCCAAATAGGACAACTCATAATTTCAACTTTCAAAAGAGGAGGTACAAAGAAGGTAAATGAATGGCCAAGTACCAAAAAAAGAGAATATTATAAATACCCATCATCATCATCATCACCACCACCACCACCACCACCACCACCATTCTTATTTGACACTTCCTTTAATTTTACACTACTTCATCATAAAGTCCTAGCTTCTCATATACGAGAATGAGGGGATTGAATTGGGATCAATGGCCTGTACTATCTCACGAAGAGAACGAGTATCAGATTCAAGGGTTGTTGTGAGGGTAGGCAAAGCTACAAGATAGAGTAGAAATAAGGACGCCTCTGAATATTTCACCATTTTTCAGAGAGAATTGGGTTCATTTCAGATGGTGGCCTGAATGGATTCAAATGGTCTTTATAAGAGTTAGATATTATAGGGGGCACCAAATAATGAACGATAGAATTGTCACGCCAATATCTTGAGCCACCCAAACAAAAAAGTAATGAAGTTTGGGAGGCAGATACCATGGGAATGTCATTCTTATTTCTTACCCGCTGCAACATACAAAGCAGAGGAGAATCATAAGAGCTACCAGCATGAAGGAGAGTGAAATGTGGTCATGCTCTTCATAAAATGCCGCTCTCCAAATTAACTATCATGATCGTCATAATTTATGTGTAGGAAAGTGATTAAAAAGGTTAACAAATAACATAAAGAGATTAACTAAGAACACACAAAAGAAACTGAACTAGAAATTTGAATTAGACAGTGAAACAAGCAACAAAAGTAAAGCGTTATCCCCAGATCAGTTTAGCATGCCAAGAAATCAAGAGCACAGTTCACAGGACTTCAAAAAAGGCCACAAAATCAAAGCAGATTTGGATCAAGGTACCAAATTTCAGAGGAATTTACCTACTAAATCAGAGCAGATCCAGTGATGAGAGCTCTTTCGATGACAACAACGATTGCGACGACAACTACATAACCTATTAACAAAGATCACACCGATACGGAGCAGATTGGCTTCCTCAAATTGCACAAGCAAGCCTTCCTTTCCGGATCCAAAGGAAATCAACATAGATATCTTGCCACAACCTTTGGCTGCCGAACCACCGTTAGGCAATGCTTAGGCAACACGCACGGGCGTCAGAAGCTCAACACTCCTTCGGCTAAACGAAACTTTATGAAGGGGATGAAGTTTGCAGGATTTGTTGTTTGCTGCAGATAAAAAAGTAAAAGCAGATGAAGAGAACCATTGGAATAACGGTTAGGAAAGTAAATGCAGATGAATATTGTAGCTGCGTTAGGTGAGAAGCTCATAATTTCAGCTTGTTGGCAGAAGTAACTTATTGCCACAAGCTCCTACTCACAATAAGCCTTTCCAAATAGAGCAAAAATGTGAACATCAATCATATTCGGCTTTCACACTGTGCGTTGCACATTTGGGCCTACAAACTCATTTTCAAACACGTCCAATGGTTTGTGGGAAACGGCAATACTTTGGTGGTAAGATAGTTAGATGGCAACCCTTATTCCTATTACTTTGTTATAATGATTGTGTTATTTCCTCTCTCTCTTTTTTGCCAACAATAATTGTGTTATTTCCAAACATTCATATGGTGAGTATGCAAGTTACTCTTTTAGAGCCATTTTCACAAGAGTTGTTACCTATACACCCCAATTTTAACCGTCAAGATAATAAATATCCCTAAAGCCCATGGAGCAATTTATGCATGCGCCCATACACACATATATAAAGCAGCAAGTCTATGCACTTTTAAACTTTCAAAATGTGAGAAAAATTGTTATAATGGTTAAATATAATCTAACACCGTGTTGCACATGCATATGCAAAAAATAGCGTAAACCCCACTATAAAAAGTAACGGTGTTAGGTTATATTCAACAATCATAATATTTTTATTATCGTTTTGAATATTCATGGGTATTTTGCACATTTGAAAAGTATATATCAGATTAAAGCTCAAGAGTATTTTTTCATTTTAACCCTCAACCCAATGTCCATTACTTTTTAAGGTGGGTCTAGAGGAGAGTAATGGGCAGGACGAGCTGGTCCGATGGCTAACCTGTGCCCCGCCCGTTTAGACTTACAGGGGTTCGGGAACCCGGTGGGAACCCCATTCTAAATGGGCTGCCCAGAACCTGTTGGGTTTGGGCGGGTTAACGGGACAGCCCGTTATTTTTTTGCCAACACATTCCAGAGCATGAAGGGGGATCAAAGTGCAGGTCACCGTTAATCCAAATTCCTATAATCTGGATCGCAAAGTTGCAGAACAAACGAGAAAGAAAGAAAGAAAGGGAAGGTGCAGGAATGATGAACAGGAAGCCATTTCCTACGATCTATTACCAATTGCCTTTAGAGTCGTTACTCCGACAAGGTCAACGACTCACTCTCCTCTCCTCACTCCAAGCAGAGCAACAGTAAGAAGGAGCGAAAAATGCACCTAGAAGTAGCAAGACATAGCAGGAACACAGAGCCGCAGAGCAGGGATGACAAATAGGAACTGAAAACAATGAGCAGGAATGACACATTAGGAAAGACAGAGGAGGAAGGTTCACTGCCCAGTTGGTGGGAATGAGAATGGGAGGCTTGGAGGGTGGAGGCTGTGGAAAAGGGGGATTTGGTAGTGAAGGAGGAGTGGAGGATGATAGTGAGCAGTGACTGATCAGGAAGCTTTTGCTATGGCAAACACCATACCGGGCTTGGGCGGATCTACTGGGTTCCGGGTCATTTGCTTAGCCCTAGGTGGGTCCATGGCTATTTTCCATTTGGAATAGTAACATAAGTGAGGTTGTGGTCTTGCTGATGAGGAATTCCTCAATTAGGGATTATGGCTAGACAAAAAAAAAAGAGATATAAGAGAGAAAGACTACATGAATCATTTGTCATGCTTTTCAACCCATTTGCTTCATTTCCAGCCCAATTTTGGTTCATTTTGAAGAAGGCTTCTAATTAACTCCTCCAATGTTAAATATAAAACTTCATTTGTAGTGGATTTAAAAGAGGATATATTGAATTCATATCTTTCGAGTTAAAATCAAGGCTAAAGGTACAATTTTAACAAGTTATGGTAGATGAGCGTGTGGCACCATAAAGTTTTGAAAGGTATAAAATACAAAGTTATAAAATATGGTGCAGATTTAACAAAACAAACGGATTTGTCAAAATGTCCGTTGACCATGTACACGTGGCTAAGAAAAAGGGCAGCTTTGACAAATACTTTTGTGTATTTTTACACATTCTGAAACTTTATGATGCCAAACGCTCCTCTGGCATAACTTACTTGTTAAAATTACACATTTACCCTTTTAACTTTTGGCGTCTCTTTGAATCCTTTAGAACTGATTTTTTTTATTAAATCATTAAACAAAGCGTATGTTAAGATGACTTTTTTTTTTATAAAAGCATATCCCTACACAAATATATTATTCTAATAATTGCTTAAAATTCGTATCTTGTTGCTCAACTTCAAGCAATCATGGCTTTTCATTTTAATTAGTTCCATTTTAAGCTAATTAATGAGATTATAAAATATAAAAATATTAGTTTGTGAAGTCAACTATCATTGAGTTAAGTGCTCAATGTTTGAAAATACAAGAAATAACATTTTTTGGGGGACAAACATTAAGCAACATTTACGCCATTGATTTCTTAATCAAATTAAGTTGATTAAGCCACTTATAAACTATATTTGACTAACAAGGTTTCAAAAGATGACAGCACATTAATAAATTGTCAAAATAATCAAATTTGAATATTAAGTAATTACGTCATATTGAAATAGAAATTTTGAAATATAAAATTTGGCTCTTGGGAACGGGTAAGTGCTCGTTAGGAAATTCTTTTTTCCTAACGGATACACAAGTCAAGATAAAAAATATCTTAAAATCTGTAAACAAATCTCAAAATTATTTAAAAGTAGTTTGGAATCCGTAAAAGCATCTCGAAATTCGTAAAATATCTCAGAATCCTAAATAAAATTCCAATGGAATTTT
>JANTPZ010096238.1:0-10230 GCA_025593235.1 Vachellia pachyceras | reverse complement strand
CAATCTGTGAAATCTGCGTATATCACCACACATTCACTGATATATGAGCAATTACACAGCACGTACGTACGAGTATTAATTAATCATATCACTCCAACAAAAAAGTTAGTTTTCGTATATACAGATCAGAAGGGGAAAAAATCACGGAGAGAATACTAATAATACTATATTGCCATTAATTGGATGCAGGAAGGTTCGAGTCTTGGGAGAACTGCGGAACATTTCTGTTTGGAAGCAATTGAATGTACACGTAACACCACCCCATGTATATGAAAAGCCAATAATGTATGGATATTAAAAGTGTTCAGAAAAAAAAAGTGTGTGAATTACAGACGACAGTGAAAATATACACAGACTAAAATCCTGAGTTTCAATAAATCCTTCCTTATTATCATTTTTGGCAGAGCAATTGTAAAAGCCAAACATACGTTTAACAGTATTTTTTTGTAAAACGAGATGATCTCCTTCATATATTTATCTCGACTTACGTAAAAGCACTTCTCTGTCGCGTTTTCAAACAGGCACCATGAGCTATGGCTACATGCATGCATGGCTGACAACGAAGCTAAGCAGCTGTAGGTGCTACCCATTATCCGCATCCCTATCCTATCCAACAACTACAAGCATTTGCCCATCCTTTGATTTAAAAAACATTGTCAAACACTAAACCTTTTTATTTTGCCAACGTCAAAAACTAAACCTAGATACACAGGTTGTAGATACACTTTGTAATAGCTATTCAAATGATAACCTGCCCTAATACGCACACTAGCTCCTTTCACTACAGGGATTAGCTCTGTTTGTTTTACCCGTTTTCCGAGACACTTTTCCTTTCACATAAACTACCTTGGAATCTGTGTCCGTTTTTCCAACGGGATATCCAAACGGAGCCATGTTAACTGTGGCTGTTTAAATACCAGTTTGCGGCAGCTAAGAAAGGTAAATAGAAATATTTAAAGAAGCACGTTTAAAACTGTGTATTCAAGTTCTGTTTGAAGTAACGTTGTCAACTACATTTACGCAGACGATGTTAAATAAACCGTAAATTATATTAAAAAATAGTTTTACTGCAAATCCACTTGAAAGCACCCGTCGCCACTCCCACCCAATAAGTTCATTCAGCATCCAACCCTTTGTTATTAGGTTATATATATATATGTATGTATCACCGCTCATCGTCATCAGCGGCGTCGCCTTAGTAACAATACCACCCAGCCAAAATCCTAATTGGCCTCGAGCGACAGTGGCTTAGCCACGTAAGATTAGTTAATTAATAGAATTCCCAAATACTTGATCAAGACATTATTTTTATTTTGTTAACTCCAAATAAAAATATTTGATTCAAGCGTTAGTTCTTTACTGTTTCCTCTTGACGATTTTCATACTTTTGATAAAAATATTACTTTTAGAGGTGATATTTCAAAAATTTTCATACTTCTAATACCCATGTATTGCTGCTTAATGTTTGAAAACGATAAGCTTCCAAAGATTAATGAATTATCAACGTACGTGTCGTTAGATATAAATCAAATCATATGTTACTTTTATATATTTAGTTAACATTTTTTATAACACGTGATTTTTTTAATGCACAGAAATTTTTTTTTTTCAATAAATCAAGACCTACGTTCTTGCAAACTAGTTCATGTTTTGCGTGGAGTTTGAAGAGTGTCACCTTGTTTATTATGACTTTTAAATAATAGTAGTATAATCTTTTAATCTTTTATACATTTATTTATTTTGCCAAAAACTTTCTATGCATTTATATGTATTTGGTATTGATATACAACACGGACATTGATATCGATTGCATATTGATGATCAAGTAATGCCACTTTGTAGTACAAGATTTAATATTTTAATGTCATTTTTTTTGCCTCAGAAAAGATTTTAATGTCATTGGTAAGTCTTATCTTCCAAATTTGAAATTGACCTTGTTTGGAAATGATTACGGGTAGTTTAAACATATGTTCAATAGTGTTTTTTTTTGTAAAATAAGATAATCCTTTTCACATGTGTACCTAAATTTACGTAAAAATACTTTTCTACCGCGTTTCCAAACGGTGCCATTATCATATCCACAATCCACATGTTCGACAAGCGCCGAGCCTTTGGGAAGCCCAAATGAAGTTTGGGCGTTGTATCCTTTATTCGTAAGAAAAAGGGCTGGGCAAACTATTATGGCTCATATCTGATGCGACGTCGTTGAATTTCAACTATCGACTGTCCAGAAAAGAAGTGGAATTTGAGCTTAGTCTAAGCGACGGAGCTTTTTCCAGCAAGACGGAGTGTATCGGCTATGGTGAAAGCCATCGTCGGAGAAGAGGCTCAACTCAAATTGGTTGAGGATCGTCTCAGTCAATCTACACTTACTGCCGAGGTACTTACTGCCTTCTCATTTGCACTTCTTTGGTCTGTGAAATATTGACATCACGTATTCCATTTCAGTTTCATTCCCGGCCTCTTTTTTCCATTTGCAGGTGGGCCTAGCAATAGGTAAGCTGAGTTCCACTTTGGACCGAGGATTTTTGTTGGATTTGATTCCGACTCCGCAAAATGATTCTAATGAACCTGCTTGCGCCATCATCGATACCTCCAAGGACGACAAGAGAAAGGGCTCCAAATCCAAATCTCAGTCCACTGATTCTTCCTCACTCTTCATCGATATGGATTGGGTCGCCGAACATGCCCGGCAGGTTCGTTAATTTAGTTTGGTTAATTACAAAGTGCGCCACCAAGACCTTACGCCGCGATCTCTTGATTTTGTTGCTCGTGTAAGTAACGAGGGTGGGATTTCAGGTGTCTAGAATGCTTGTTGGCGGCATCAAGGTTGTTGGCATATACATTTGGGTTAGTGAGAATGCATTCAAGAATTCAACCGGGGTGCTTTGCCAGGTATCATACATTATTCGTTTGAGTGTAATTTTGTTCGACAATGAAGTTTTTGAATAGAAGCATTGTTCGACAGGTATCATAATTGTTCCGTAGAATTAGAACTAATATTGATGGCACACATTCCTTTGCTATCTTTCAGACAGTGAGGGGAGTTGCTGAAGCGGCGTCTAGTTTGGAGTCTCACTGGGATGAAAGACTGCTTGTTCACGTTTGTTATAGCCCAAGGAGGTGATCCAATCTTTAATAGCTTTTTATGTCCTAAATGACCTCATTTCGCTGATCCACCTTTCTTTTGACATAACTCTCATGGTATTTGAGTGCAGATGGAATTGTCGAAGCTGTTCACTAGCTCCAAATATTACATCAAGTAGTTTACGGCCTTGTGATTTTAAAATGGGAAAAGTCTTGAATTCACTTCAAATGTTTAGGTGCATGTACAACTTCAACCTCAGGTAAATTTTTTATTTTGCATTATTTACTCTAATTTTGGTGACTTTTGACTATCTTCTAATCTACTAGTTCATTATATCAATTGTTGTATGAAAATAGGCCAGTTATGAATGGTAATAATAATAAATCTGAAGCTCCTAAATATTATGCATGTTTTGCTAGATTACCCATATTTCATGAAAATGCCTCAAAGTTTCAAACAGTGAGTGATGTCCTTCGTCATGCTATATCTATCCATGCCAAAGAGCTTAAAGGTGCAGAGGCCTTGATTGATGGTAAATTGGTAATTATACCCCCCAACTATTCATAGTTTTCAATTTTAATCATTATATACTGAGCGTCATTTGTATGTAATTTCCTTTCTGTCGCTGCTATTTTAGTTAGATTTTATTTCTTCCTTTGTATAAATATAGGTTGATGATAATGAGCAATGCTCATCTGATGGTGTGCATGAAGTTGAAATGCTTCTACCATTTATGAGCAATTCTCCAGTTGAAGGTAGTATATCTGCAATCATATGCTAAATTATCCATTTATTATTTCCATGTTTCTGGTGGTTCTAATATTTCCATCACTAACATAGTAACATTGATGATTGGTATGCTATAAAGCATGCAGCCTAAGAGATGTTCTGGGTATTCTTTACTTTAGTGGTTCGATATGTTCTTTTGCATACCTGAATTCAAAAGAGCCAATTTCACAGGCCATCACTGATGTAAAGGTAATCAATGGCTGTCCATATTTATTCTCTTCATCTACCCCTGTAACATCTTGTTTATTTGTTCAAGGGTGATCTAGTTTCACATCTTTAGGATTTATTGTTGGATGAACTGGAAGTCTTGCTTCGCCCTTTTGCATATTTATATCTATACTGAATTGGGCAAATCTGGGTACAAACTGCAAAGGATAGCCCTTCAAGAGGGCAACAACTCCTGAAATATTGAAAAGTTAATCATCGATAAAGCCCAATGGCTTGCATGATCTATTAGCCAGCATCATTTAGTAGGACTTGTTGTTTGAAGTTGGTTAATGTTGCATGTTTTTCTTATGAAACTCATTGTATATTATAAACCCTATATATATTTTCAGACGTATTAGTAGTTTACAGTCTTGTAGAATATTTTGGAAGCCATGAAAGGACCCTGTGAAACTGCTGACTTGCCTATTTTAATGATGAGGCCCTTGAGCAATGGATTGCATAATCTCCTTCAGACTGCACTAACTTGGGTCCCCTGTTTTTGTCCTCTTACATCCTGGATCATGGTTCTTTGTTGTACAGGGAGATATCATTATGAGTCTGCAAAGTAGATTGGATATTATCTGTGATGAGGCAGAGTGTGATTCAGCTTCTAATATTGGTGATAGCAAAGAAGCAAGCGATGAGATATCAACTGAAAAGCCGATTGCCAAACTTGTTTTGCAATTATTGAGGTCTGTGGTTTATAATATTGATATATTTGACCCTTGGATACATTATAATGTTGATTGGTAAGAAAGCTTTACCAACTTGTGTGTATGTTCTCAATGTCATGCTACGAATGATGCCTTTTCAATTCTACAATTGACTGCTGTGATGTGTGCTTAGGCTTAGCAGTGGTCGAATGGATCCTCTATCTTGTCTGTTTTTATATAATTATTGCTTTTGATGACCTGATAAAATTTGCTCACTGAATAATGTATTTCAATTGCAGGAACGGTGCATTCCATATTTGTTTTCCATTACCAACCTGTCACATTGATAAATACTGCTCCATGCATAGTGTGTTGCAATATAGTTCAATCTTAGGGGACATGGCCTATGCAAGTAAAAAAATTATTCATTTACCTTAAATACCAACAGAGTGCTCATATGACAGTTGATTCTTGACATCTTGTAGCTGAAACCCTTTTCTACTTGGAATTGTGGTGATTCAGTCATTTATTAAGCTTTAACCATATTCGCTTGACTGTGCTTCCTGATAATACATGTTAGACACCTGCAACCTGGGAGGTTGCCTTAATTATGATTACCCAGGGGTTCATTCATTTGGTGAGGCTCTTGTGAGGTTCAATGGATGTAATTTTAGTATATAATATTGTACGCATTGCTACTCTTCATTATGATTGCCTGTTGATGCTTTGTGAATTTTCAGTGGATCATCAATTTACTTTCTATGGCAGTGGTGTTAAATGTATATTTATTTGATTAGTCATTTTAAATTCATACACCACCAAAACATCGGGAATTATTATTCTTGATTATCCATTAGCCATTACAGAAAAAAAGATATATGAATTCATCATAAGACATTTCATTATTTTTGGTTGCCAACACTTTGGTTTTTAACAATGGCTATAATAATTATCACACCTTTATGAGAAACAGAAAAGCATGCAGCCTTCCGCTTCCTAGAAGGATCTTTGCACCTTGGCTGGCAGGAATTTACGTATGTGACTACTTGCAACCAACTGAGACAGTTGAGGTCTGTTCTCTTCCATATTTAGGCAGTAGAAATTTGGGTTATAACTTCTTTTTGCATGTGCCTCTGGTTTGTTCTAGCATGTTAATGCGGCAATTTGGCATGGTTTTAAATGTGCTCAAATTTAGGGTCATGTTAATATTTTTTCCAATGTTGTGCATAATCACAGGGTAGGCTAGCCTGCCCACAGAAAGAAAAGTAAAAGAAACTTAAAGTGTTGCACTGGTTTAATTGCTGAGCTGCTGCTGACTTGGGCCCATTCCTTGCTTTGCACCCTCTTATCCAGAAAAAAAGTAAACAAAACCCATCTTAGTGAATGACTTGTTTGGTGTTTTTACATGTTAGTTTTAAGACAATCTTAAATCAACTGGTATCTTGTATTTAACTGTTATCCTGTAACTTGTTTGCGCCTTCTACTGTCATTGTTATGTAGAAGCTATGCTGTTTTTTTTTGTTATCTGTTATACCACAAAGTTTCTTTTAATAAAATATTTATGTGATCTTCTGACTTGTGGTTTCATGCTTCCTAAGGTGCTAAGAGATCATTGTACAGAGCTATTATCTGTGAAATCTCCGGTTGCTGACTCAATGATTTTGGAGCCAGAAAAAGAAGCCTCATCCCTCGTAAGCAAATCTTTCTGGGATGTAGCTGTGCCTTTTGGTTTAGCTATTCCACACGTGGAAGAGAAGGGCAGAATTGAAGACAGAGGAGAGCGTTGTAAATCTTCAAAGCTGTTTAACATTAATGTTGTAGCTGCTGGTCTTGTGCTTGTCCTCGCAATCATGCTTGGTTTTGCTCTCTTGGTGCATAAGGGCTGACCCATCGATAAACATGGAATTTCTCTCTCGATTAATTCATACACCTGTGATGGGAGAATATGTTTGAAGAATCCAAGCTATGGACATACATTTTCTTGAAGTTAGAGCCCGTTGGTGTTATATATGTATATGTGGTGATCCTTCAAAATGAAATAGAAAATGAACGTAGAAGCGACAGCACATTTTCATATTAAGCAATTGTTAATATGATTATATTTTACTAGAATCGACAGAAAATATTTTCATGTTTTCATGTTTTCAATTGAAAATACAAAAGGGTAGATCTGTATTTGGATTAAGCAAGTATTTGGATTAAGCAAGTGTTAAGCAAGTGCTCATAAGGGTGATTTTATCCACATTTAATGTGAAAACGTTCGTGGAAACTGTTCGCCCCCTCTCCAACACCGGAATAAAACTCGAGGCATGGACCGCAGATAAAAGAAAGCTCCATTCCTTCCTCCTTACATTTTTTGGCTTTTTCAAGGAGATGGTCGGCACGTTTTCCAACAAGGTGCAGGCAATAATCCTCCCACCCCAAAATAATGTGCACCTTTGAAAATTTTTTTTTCCAACGGTACACACAAGTGAAAATAAAAAATATTTTGAAATCCGTAAAAAACATATTGAAATCCATTAAATCATCTTAGAATCCGTTAAATCATCTCGGAATCTGTAAATTCCTTTCTCCCAACGATTTCCAAACGCACACAATAGCAATAATACTAATAATAATCATAATTAAAAGTCATGCCTATTCTTCACACACAAAAATTAAGAACGATCTGCAGAAAGTTAAAATTCTAGTCTGCACGCATTCCCTTTAAATTTCGGCACCTAGATTTCCAATCTCCTAGGTGGCCCAAAAAAAGATTTCCGATTTTCCGGATGCTATAAAAAATGAGACATAAAATTTTTCGTGTGAATGCAATCAATGCATTGAGCATCAGAAATCAGATGTAACTTGCATTATGTATGACGTTGCACTCGGAACAATTACTGGGTCGGTACATTTCCTGTAGTTTTCTCGTCAGCAACATCACTGGGAAGATCAAGGCCATGAGGAATCTTGCCGGTATAGTATGTAGTTGACTTATCTGATCCAATCGATCTGCAGAAGTAAACCTCAAGTAAATTTTCTGCATTAAAGCATGGATAACTATGCGTGTTCTACGTGTAAAATGCTCACCCTCTGTCAACGATAACCATTGAACGCAGCTCACAATTAGCAAATCTGCAAAACAAATAAGGAAACTTTTTCTAGAATGATAATTTAAACGATGTAAATGTAATATTGAAAATAAATATGACATTGGATAAACATTTCCATCATGCAACAGATTCCCGGAGTAGGATTTTCCTCATCTGGTGTCTTCTTTTCTTCCTCTCCCATTCTTCCTTCAATGTAAATGATTGGTTTTTAACAGCGCCGTGAAAGAATTTTATCAAATAAACTCTCGTATATTTAAATAATTCAATTCAATTAAGAAATGCCAAGGTTACAGATATTCATCAGATGTCTGCTTGCTAAAATAAACATATCAGGAAAATATCAGTAATTGCCGGATGAAGATTCTTCCTTTTTCCCGTTCATTTCCTTCCTTTTCGTAAAGGTTTGGAATTGTATCTTCAGAACTAATTAGAAACTCAAGGAAAAGCGTATTTACTGATTACTCTTTTGGACACATGCGTCGTAACCTGTACAATCAAGTTTAGCAATTATTTCCAGGAATGCTTACTGTTTGCATATTTCACTCTTAACAGTTGGATGACAGTCATTTCCAAAAGCGCTTAGGGCATTAAATAGAAAAGCACTGTGAGAAACAATTGCTATCTCCTTCTCTTTACGCGTCCATAACCTGTACCAATAAGAAAATCAGGGGGAAAATGGTCAGACCCTTTGGTTATGGCCATTTCCGGCCTTGGATAGGCAACACACATACAATTGCCTAAAATATAATTTACTCGAATGTTGGATATGGGGAAAAAAAATGCGAGATCCATCCAAACGGTGGATTTTGATGCCATCCTCCAGATGCTCAAATTCCGCTGCTGCTAATAATTCATTGGTCAATTACATGCATTACAGTATTGTACTCAAACGTGAATTGCAGAAATATAGGACCAGTATTAATCATAAGGTGGTAAGGCCTCTTCGGTAAGCTATGATATGGCTTAATGAAAATTTTCATGTTCTTAACCATACATAAATAGACAAGAAGAGCCCATTGGAATCTGAAATCACGCACTCACCACTTCAAGAACTTCAGCCCTCTAGCAGCAACTGCTTCATCCTTCTCTCTGATGTCAGGTGTCCACAAAATGTCCTCATCACTTTCTATCTAAAATGAATTTAAATAAAGTATTAATACAATCCAACCATATCTCAGTTACCTGCTACCAATTTAAGCATCAGAAAAAACTTAGTTATAGTAGCTCTCGTTCACATTATGAGAAGTCAATCAAGATATCATGTATCACTTACCAATGAAAAGTCAACCGCAGGGAACATATCCCGGTACTCATGAATGCTTCTTCTCATATCACAAGGATTTCTTCCCTGAGTTACAAAAATAAGCATGACAGAAATGTAACAGATGTTTAAGCCAAATGAAATTCCAAATAGAGGATTATGAATAGATTATACGGTAAACTTTTAGTCTTGTTTCTCATCATGGTTGGCAGCCATACAAGCTTCTCATATAAAAAGGATGGGTCCCGAATTGCAAGAATTAGATGCCAAGTGAAAGCTTAGGACGTTAAACTTTGAACTCCTTCCTCCTTATCATAGATTAGTTTTGTCACCAACCACAGACAAGTCCATAGGCCACAAAACATTAATTTTATGAAGAAAAAGAGCTGGTCGAAAGCTTCTGCCCCCCGGTGGGGGACCGGCATAAGAGAAATATTGACATGAGAAATCAATTTCATGAAGTACCAAACACTCAAACAGTAAGTGGGCTAAAGTTGGCTCTGGCACGTATTAGTTTATGTTAGTTTCCTCAGGAAGCCGAGAATTCAAGATGAGCAGGTAGAATTAAATTGAGGTAGTTCATCTACTATATTTCCCAATAGTAATGCTGTTTTCTCTTGAAGTTTTCCGGATACAAAAAGAAGCAAAGCAGACAGATAGGAACAGAAAACATCTATCAAAGTAAAGAAAAGGTTGGTGTTAAATACTAGTTACCAGCATTTAACTAAATACACAGCTACAAAATTTTCATCAGGCAGACTCTAGATTACCAGTATTACATACCAAACGCTCCCGGCAAAGCTCAACTGCTATAAATGGAGGGGAATTCAGACTAGAAATTGCTGCACGCTCACTACCTCCAACATTTTCCTTCATCAGAGGAGGTGCATCAATCCCGTCAGTGTATGCTTCACCACCAAAGACTCTAACTGCTGTTTGCATGGTCCTGAAATGCAGTAATTAGCAATTTCAACTCACAATGTCTTCCAACTATAGATGGTGTCTTGTTTATTCACTGAAGCGCCGAACATTAAAAACAATATCTGCAGAATACCAGTATAACACAACAAAAAACAGAGTACACATAATCGTTATTGACTGCTTAAAGGACAAATTCCTACCAAGACTCCTATAAAT
>JANTPZ010096236.1:0-12496 GCA_025593235.1 Vachellia pachyceras | reverse complement strand
AATCACATTCCTTCTATTATTTTTCTTGGCTGCCGAAAAACAGAAATAAAAAGGGAAAAATGGGTTTTTCAAACTTTGTTCATGTAAACATGTGTTTCCTTGCTTCCAAACCCCTTTTCCATGACATTGAATAACTCAAATACATCTCCCTTTAGGCCAAATGAAATTTGGGCAGCACCTCCCTATAATATTTACAACAACCAAAACAATCATCAACAACCATCAAGCTATCTTTTACTACTCGAGAGAACTTGCAACCATTTACTACCTTCAAAACCTTCTCTTTTCCATTTTCATCTCTTGAAACCCTAGCCATCATCTTCTAAAAGAGAGGCTCTCTCAAGAAAACAAACCAAGAGGAAGGTAGTAGAAGGTTGCTAGCTAGCTTGAGAAAAGATGAAGATTTGAGAGCTTGAATGGTTACCTTGTGTTATGGAAGCTTGGTTCTATTCTTCTTGCTTGAGAATGGAGTTTTTTGTGAGCTAAAGGGGAGAGAAAGAATCTGACCATAGGAGAGAGAGGGAGGGACGGATTTTTGAGAGAAAATGGGGAATTTTACTAATTAAAAAGGCTTCTTGAAAAAGAAGTGGATGAGATTGATTCTTGGGGACCAAGTTTGATTTTGCTTGGTTGTGATTGTGCCACTTGTCCTCTCTTTATTGCTTGGTGAAAAAGTGACTTTTGGCTTCCCCTAGAAGTCTGGTTGGGCTGACTGGCTCCCTGCCAGTCCAGTTACTTGATCCGGTGGCAGACATTTCCGTAAAATAACCTTTTTCCGGGTAATTACCTTTTTACTTTTCCGGAGACTTTCTCTCTCATGTGGCACCATTCCCTAGCTCGTTAGAACTCCTCGATTTGAGTGCAAACCGTAAAATGTGCCTCCGGCGGCCAATTTGACTTAAGGGCATGAAAAATTTCTATATTTTCCCCTGATACTCCAGCCCTTTTCCATTCCTCAAAATTCTTCCTAGATTTTTCGTAATTAATTTTCTAAGAAAATACTTTTTCGGGGCTTTCGGGCACTGTTGATCTCCGTACTTTGAAACTGCCCGCACCAGATACTGGGTAATAATTTTATTAAATATTTTATGATCCAACTAAACTTTTCTCAGTTCGGATCTCCGGCATTTGAGGACTCCTGCTACCTCAAATAATTATTTCTCAGTCTTTTAGACCTCCAAAATTCCTAAATTTACGGAAATGCCATTACTCTATACTTTGCCCATAATTACAAAAATGCCACTACCTTTCTTACTTCTATCATAATTACCAAAATATCATCACTTTCTCTACTCTTTCTTAATTCCAACTTTACCCTTAGTTGACTTTGACATTTTGGTCAACTTTGACTTTTTGGTGACTTTTGACCAAATTACCAAAATGTCCTTATTATTTGATGACATTTTATGCCCTAGGCCTTTTTAATCAAAATGACCATTTTACCCTTGTCATTTGTGCCAAATGACAATTTTGCCCTTTAGTCATTTTTACTTAGAATTCTCAAGACTAGGGACTTAGTCGATCATCCTTTCTTGTCTGTAGGAATTTTCCTTTCTATTTTTCTTATCTATGGGGCCTTAAATCATTTCGTAATTCATCAGTTTGGCCTTTATTTCCGTTTACAAAATTTGGGATATTACAAATGCCATGCAGAAAATATCCCAACAGAAAAGGAAGGAAATATTTACATATGGCAGATAAGAAAATAAGCATCCACGTGGTGATATTCTTCACAACCCCTCAAGTTAGAGCATGTAAGTTCACAATGCCCAACTTGCTTCTCAAATGCTAGAATTGATTTGTTCCTAGCGCCTTCGTGAATATGTCTGCGAGCTGCTCCTTGGTCCATATTTTCGCTGGTCTCACTTCTCCAGATTGCACCTGTTCTCTCACAAAGTAACAGTCCATCTCCACATGCTTCGTACGTTCGTGGAAGACTAGGTTCTGTGTGATATGTAGTGCCGCTTGATTGTCACAGTATAGCACAGTTGCTCTCTCCTGTGCTACTCCAAGTTCCTTTACAAGCCATCGCAACCAAATTAGCTCACTCACCGTGTTGGCCATTGCTTTGTACTATGATTATGCAGATGATCTTGATACAACACTTTGTTTCTTTGTTCACCATGATACGGGTGAGCCTCCTAGCTTTATTAGGTACCCTGTGCATGAGCATCTATCTAGTGGACTCCTTCCCCAATCTGCATCACAGAACCCTTCTAGCTCCAAAGGCCCATCACATTTTAGGAATATCCCTTATCTAGGTGTTCCTTTCAAATTCTCAGAACCCTCTCAGTAACATTCAAGTGCATCTGCTTAGGTGCCGAGGAGTATTGGCTTAGTGTATTCACTGCATACGCAATGTTTGGTTGTGTCACGGTTAAATACATCAGCTTCCCTATGAGTTTCCTGTAGCTCGTCTCCTCCACATCCTTATTCTCATCACAGTCCTTGTCCTCCTCATCACCATGTATCATTAGTCTGCTGTTTTGTTCCATAGGAAAATCTGATGGCCTACATCCTTCCATGCCAATTTGCCTCAACAAGTTCAGCACATATTTTCTCTGATTCAGCATTATCCCCTTCGAGCACCTAGCAACTTCAATCCCAAGGAAATATTTTAATGGCCCTAGGTCCTTGATGCTAAACCTTTTGTCCAAATACCCCTTGATCTCATTAATATTCCCAATATGTGTTCCAGCTATAATCACATCATCAACATAGATCAATGCTGCAACAAATGTTGACCCCTTGCTGTAGATGAAAAGAGAGTGATCTACTTGTGACTGAATAAAGCCTATTTGCCTTAAGGCTCCAGTGAACTTCTCATACTAGTTTCTAGATGCCTGTTTGAGCCCGTAGAGAGATTTCCTCAGCCTGAACACTCTAGTGTCTCCTTCATGAGCAAAGCCATCTGAACTTCTCATGTACATCTCTTCCTTCAGGTTTCAATGTAGGAACGTGTTGTTCACATCTAGTTGATGCACTATACATCGCTTCTTTGCTGCTATGGCAAGTAGTGTTCTCACAGTTACAAGTTTTGCAACAAGTGCAAATGTCTCATGATAATCAACACCCTTCTCTTGAGTGAAGCCTCTTGCCATAAGTCACGCCTTGTATTTGGCAAGGTCTCCATTTGGTTTATACTTTACCTTGAAAACCTACTTGGAGTTAATGATATTTTTACCAAGTGGTGCTTCCTCTAATGTCCATGTCTCATTTTGTTTAAGAGCCTTGATTAATTTCCTCATCGCCTCTCACCAATGCTTATGTTGTACTGCCTCCTTGAAGCTCTTTGGTTCTTGGATCTTATCAATTATCACAAAAAAACTCCTGTGTTCTGCAGAGAACCTCTTATCTGACACGAAATTCACTATTGGATGTGCTGTGACCTCATGTGGTTCTGAGACTTCCTCAGGCTGCATGAGTGAAGGGGGCAACTCTACCTCATAGCCTCCTAACCGTTTGGAGGTCTCTCTGATACATTGTCTGCTCTTGATTTCTCCACTATCACCCTCTGTCTCATAAGCCATATGACTGTCTTCTCTGTCATTCTCAGTCCATCGCATGCTTGAAAGCGTGTCCTCTGAAGATGAGCCTTCTGAACTTATTGATCTTGTCCCAACATCTTTTGTCCCCCATGTCGACTATAGTGTCTGACCCGAGGAGCTCGTTTGACACATTTCTTTAAAAGGAAATCATTGTTTATAGAATGTTACATCTCGTGAGACCATTATTTTCTGCCTTTCAATATCAAACACTCGGTATCCCTTCTGGCCACTTGGATAACCGATGAAGACACATGTTCTCTCCCTTACCTCAAACTTATCATTATTGGTCAGATCATGGGCATACACAAGACGTCTGAATACCCTCAAGTGCCCATAATTAACTTTCTTCTTGGTTAGAATCTCATAGGGTATTTTATTGCAAGTTGACTTTGTGGGTAACCTATTTATGATGCTTACAACACTCATCACACACTCCCCCATAATTCTTTTGGTAAATTTGCATGAATTCTTAAGGTACGTGCCATCTCAACTATATACCTGTGTTTGCGCTCAACTACCCCATTCTGCTGTGGAGTGTAAGCACATGAAGTTTGAATCATTATCCCTTTATTACCACAGTGTTTTAACACCTCAGAAGACTTGAATTCCATCCCATTGTCTGTCCTTATTTGTTTGACCCTTGCATTGTACTGTGTTTTAGCCATATTCAAGAAATTGATCAAGAGACTACCAACGTCGTGCTTGTTTTTCATTAGGAAAACCCAAGTTGCCCTACTAAAGTCATCAACTATTGTAAGGAAATATTGAGTCATCAAATATTTAGCCATATCAAATATTGAGCCCAAGTTTTTCATTTCATTTCATTTTGATTTTATTTCATTTTATTTTAATTATTTTGTTTAGGTTAGATTTGTTTAGATATATATACCTCATCTAGGCTCTCATTCATAGATATGCAGCCATCGCCTGAAAGCGTCCTTCATTTTTGATCCCATTCTCATTTGAAAACTCACGCCTCATTCATATAGCAGCCACATACATCACTGATCCATTCCTTCATTCATCTACCTCTTTATTCATTCGCATGAGAAGAATCACGCCGCCTGGAGAACCATTCATCACGCCACTATTCATCCATTATCCATTCCTTCATTTATTCCTTTGCATAGCCACCACACTTGGGAGCGATTATCCATTGTTGCGCCACACATCCATCAATTCCTACACACAGCAGCTGCCACATTATGAAAGGAGAAAGAAAACACAGCCGCCACATCACAGGGCTTCATCCGTCACTATTCAAGCTCATCGAGAGTGGAGTTGATTTCTCAGCCATGAGTAGTTAGATTCATTGTCCGACTATGATGATGAAGCTAACATGAGTCTTTGAGCAATTAGAGGAGTTCTTTGATTTTAATTTCACTTTCCAATCTCTATATGTGTAGATTATAATTCTAGGTTGTTAAAGTTTATGATTTATATATATATGGAAGAGGATTATAATCGGTAGGCATGGAAATAGGTTAGGCCTTAATTAAATAAGCCTAAGCCTGTATGAAGATATTGAACCTGAACCTGAGCCTGTATGTAAGCTTTTTTTTAGGCTCAAGCCTAAAGCCTTTTTAGAGGCCTACATATAATGTAGACCTCTAAAAAGGCCTCAAAGTAGGCTTTAAGCCTACTATTATACACCTTTAGAAAGGTCTCAAGGTAGGCTTTAAACCTACTATACTTATTGTATGTAAGTTTTTAATATAAAAATTAGGATGAAAAATACAAAAAGTGTTCTTTTGTATCATATAAAAATAATTATATTTATTATATATATAAATAGGTCAGCCTAAAGGCTTACAGGCCAGGCTTCAAAAAATAGGCATAGCCTATTTATACAATTAGGCCTTTAAATAGGCCTTAGCCTGGCCTTTTTAATAAATAGGCTAGGCCAGATTAGGCCCTAAATAGGCTAGGCCATAGGCCACCTGATAGGGTTTGAGCCTATTCCCACCTCTAATAATCGGTTGATGCAATCTGGATTGTGATACTTATGTTAGATTGGTACTTTAGATTGTGATTAGACTATAACACTTTTGTTATTCAATTGCTTTCTTGTATTCTCTTGAAAATAATTTATTTGCTAGGTTTCTAGGAATTAATTGGAGGTAAAGAGAATTTTTTATAAATATAACACAAGCTAAGTACTAAGATATTTTTAATTGATTAATTGAGTTTATGTTTAGATTAAATTAAAAAGTTAGGAATATTGATTAGTAAGGGTTCTTGCTAGTTCTTGTACTTAGTTAAAAGAAGAACTTAATATTAAAATGGGACAAGGAAGATTAATGGATTCAATCACCAAGGACATCTATTTTAACGAATTTAAATGTATTCATTTAGTTTAATTAGTTAGTAAAATCACATTTGATAATTATTGGTTAATTTATTATTTACATTAAATTACTTAGGAATTAAATATAGGTTCTACGTAGAAATCGACCTAGGTTAATGTTATTATATTACATTTAGTTTAATTTTTATTTGATTGCCCCACAACATGGCTCGTAAGTTTGCTTGCAAGATATGCATATATCACACACATATTGTACATCACGCCTTATGCAAGGCCAATAAAAATGCTCGTTCAAGATATCTAATGTTTTAGCTACACCAAAACGACCCATGAGACCACCACCATGAGTTGCACAATCAACTCACGAATAGAGCATTTAGGCACACAAAGTTTATCACATTTAAGCAAGAATCCTTCATGTCTAAAGAAATCCTTAAAGCATGATTTTCACAATTACGCCAAATTTCACTAAAATCAACATCTTTCTCATATAAATCCCTTATCATTTCAAAACCAAGCAATTTCACATGTAAAGAAGTAATAAGAGAATGACGTTTAGATAATTTAATACCTGCGAATTTTTTTCGTAAGAAAAATCCGCAGGTATATTACAATTTTTTACTAGTGTAAAAGGAATGAAATGCCTCTCAACAACATGCTTGAAGTGGAGCTCTTTGATGTTGAAGCATAGATTTCATGAGACTATTTCCCAAATCCTTCAATAATCAGTATATCCTTATGGCAATTGATTATGTATATAAATGGGCTGAAGTAGCTATTTTTCCTCCTAACGATGCAAAAGTGGTGGTGAAATTCTTGAAGAAACATATTTTCACCTGTTTTGGAACTCCTCGGGCTATTGTGAGTGATGATGGTGCTCACTTTTGCAACAATCAATTTCAAACTCTTTTGAAGAAGTATGGTGTCAAGCATAAGGTTGCTCTACCCTACCATCCTCAAACAAATGGTCAAGTCAAAACTTCTAATCGAGAGATCAAGAAGATACTTGAGAAGACATAGGGGTAACAAGAAAATATTGATCCATCAAACTTGGATGATGTATTATGTCTCCATATCAATTAGTGTTCCGAAAAGCTTGCCATCTACTGTAGAGTTGGGGCATAATGCATATTGGGCTATCAAAAAGCTCAATGTTTATACCAAAGCTGGGGTGGAAAGAGACTACTACAATTAAATGAATTAAAGGATTTGTGGTTTAATGCTTATGAAAGCTCTAAGCTATACAAGGAGAAAACAAAGAGGTGGCATGACAAGAAAATTATGTTTAATACTTTTGAGCTGGGCCAAAACGTACTCTTGTATAATCCCAAGTTGAGGTTGTTTCCAGAAAAGCTTAAATCCATATGGTTTGGTTCATTCACTATGGTCCACATGCTTGATCGTCGTGTAGTTGAACTCGAAGGCAATTATGGAGAAAGACTCAAAGCTAATAGGCAAAAATTGAAGCATTACTGGGATGGTGAGGTGGACTGTCAAACATTCGCCTTACCTTTATCTGGTTCATCATAAAGCAAAGAAGAGTTCGCATGAGGACTATAAACCAAGCGCTAATTGGGAGGCATCCCAAGGTCTAAACTATATCATTTGATTTTTTTTTTAGGTAATTTAAGTAAGTTTTGGTGGTTTATAGTTGATCTTTCGTTTTTGTAGGTCAATCATCAAGTCTGGATGAGAGAAAGATAGACCCAAGGATATGGGAAGCAAAATGCATCATCTGAATCAAAGGAGGAATTTAAGGGAAATTTTGAATACCTGATATTTTAACAGATAAAATCTGAATCTTGCACCTAAGGCAGCTTATTTGAATGGTTTGAATTCATTTGTATAATGCTTGAAGTGTGGAATGGTGATATGTTGTTGTTCTTGTTGAAAAAAGGGTTTTATTGCTGAATCTAATGTTTTTATCAGCATGAGCCAATATTT
The DNA here is from genome assembly GCA_025593235.1 of Vachellia pachyceras. Classification (NCBI taxonomy): domain Eukaryota; kingdom Viridiplantae; phylum Streptophyta; class Magnoliopsida; order Fabales; family Fabaceae; genus Vachellia; species Vachellia pachyceras. The sequence goes on along the minus strand of JANTPZ010096236.1, from coordinate 4,696 downwards.
TTTTAAGCTTGCATTGGTTGATAAGCTCATGGGAAATGAAATTTTATGTTCATATGTGTAAATGTATATTCTAATGGTGCTTTGGAGTGATTGATATTTGTATGGTGAAAATGGAGATAGGTGATAGTAGCTTTATGGGGAAATACGGGTGTTTGTTGTAGAATTGTTGTGTTGAGACAGAGAGCACAAGCGGTTGGGGCCAAGAAAAAAAGGCCTAGGCGCTCGCCCAAGCTGTGTAAACAGAAGGCACAACCCAAGAGCTCAAACGCCCAGGCACAAAAGCCAGCGCCTAGCTAGGCACTTCCCAACAAAAAAAAATTTCAATTTTTTTTACAAAATAAATTTCGCCCTCTTCAGTTTATTCCTCTGCAAGTTGCCCTAATCTCCTCGACTCCTTCCATTCTCTCCAAACTTTTTTGCCACCTTCTCCGGTCCAAGTGTCGTCATTTTCATTCCTCTCACCTCCGCCGCAGAGCGCCGTCGATGTTCATCCTTGTGTCCCAACACGCTCATGCCGTCGAATCCCGATGCTTCTGCTTGAACCGTTTGCAGAATCCTTCTCAAGCAAGATTAAACATCGTCCATCTGTTCAAGGGTGTGAATATATCAGCTCCTACCCTATAAGCGTAATGTCCCCTTTTCAGATTGGATTCTTAGCACTTAGTTGCAGAACCTTTTCTTTTAGTGGCTAGTGATAATTATAGGCTAGACTTGTATAATTTTTGGTCTGTGCAGGAAGATAATGTAAAGGTGTCTGTGCGTGCTTTGAATATATATATATATTATTCAAAAAAAAAAAGATTGTTTTGCTGATGGGAAGATTTAAAACATCTAACACGTGTTTGTTGTTGAGATTGCACTTGGAAGGAAGCTGAAATTTCTTTTGTTGTTTCTATATTAAGGTATCAATATTTGGAACTTGATTGCTCTTCTGACTCAAATAAGGAGGCCAATACTGAAGTTGGCCCTTCTACTATTTGGAGGAGGATGAAATAATGGGTATTGTACTTGTTAATCATAATACTCAACTTGTCAATGGTGTTGGGTATTGGATTTATCAATCCCAACTACGACGACTTCTCCCTTGATGACGACCATCTTCTTCCCCGTGATATTGTTCCAACAGCAACTCATTCTATGCTATGGTTCATTGCCGCTTGAGCTGCTCTCTTGCTTTCTCACATGTGACGGCGTTGATGGTGAGTGGGAAAGAAGAAGACAAAGTGGTGATGCTGATGGAAGCGATGAAAGCATCTTAGATCTCCTCCGTTTCTCCATCCCAACTCTTCTCTTTGTTTCTCTTTTTTCCGTCTCGGATACAATGGTAATTGAGTTGAGCAAATACAATTTCTTCCACAGACGCCATTTTAGGCTCACCATTATGTAAAGTTTCTATTGGGACTTTTTCATTATTTCTCTTCTTCCACAGTATTTAAATGCTATTTTCCCTAAAAAAATACACCTCATTAACAATTGTTAGCGGAGGTAAATTTGGACCGGCAATTGAAGTTTGTACCATCAAAATTTATTTTGGACCGTCAAAAATACACTTTTTTTACATAAAGAATGTTTGTCTTTATCTAAATAATCAATATTCATACGTACAATGTATCAAAAAAAAAAAATCGTACATACAGATTCTATCATCCCGGGAACATGTTGATTGTCGATACTGATATGTATTGATTTTGAAACTGGCATCATTGAGAGCCATTATTATGGATATGGCTATCCGGAGATGAATACTTTGTACCACCTTTAAATGTGAAAGTCATGCAAGTTCACAAATGCTTCCCTTCCCGATTAAAAAATCAAAACACTTTCACTCTTCTTAGAGTGTAGTCAATGAAATGGAAATCATATTTGAGCAAACTTCTTTGCCTTTCTATTTTAAATTATTTTAATCTTAGACAAATTTGTTGAAAATTCCTTATTGCAAAATTTACCACCCAAGGGTACTTAAAGAGTTAGATCCTTGAATAGGTACAACTCATTTTCAGTATGTGTATTCTTCTTAAATTCTATGAAACATTTTTTCAACTACGTACCCATTTCAACTATACAGGTCCTTGGAAAGGGTACAACTCATTTTCAACTCTTCTTAAATTCTTAGAAACATTCTTCAACTAAGTAAATATTATTGGTTTTACGTCTAGGTAAAAATATTTTATATACTAATAAAAAAGTTGCAGCAACTAAACGTAGGATACACCTTGGTCCTTAAATAAATATAGGTATCTTTAGGCAATAAATTTTGTAATCGGGGATTTTTAAGCAATTTTTCTTTTAAACATTTAAGAGTTATTGTTTCGAAATATCGTACTTAATTTTATTACTGCAAAGGACTTGATGATTATAAATGAATTTTACTTAAAAGAATTACATGACAAGTATTAACATTTCACTAAAAAAATAAAAATGACAAGTATTAACATTATGTGTGCTGCGCACATCAATTAAACTTATTCTTTTAGAGAACTTGCAAAAAAAAAAACTTATTTTTAAGATCTTATATGTCACTTAAATAATTTCCACAAAAAAAATTAGTATTTTCCTTAAAATGAAATAAAGTAAAATCTTGACATAATAAAATTAAAAGCAAAAGAAGGCTACCAAAGACGGAAAAGATTATGGTTCACATTACTGTTGTTATTATAATGTCTACAAAATAATATTTTTTATAGGCGATGAGCACAGAAAATTACTTTTAATTTTTTAAAATATTATTTTAATGTGCACATAATAATATTTTTAATGTTTCTTTTATAAAAATGATTTATTATTTAAAAAGATGTAAATGAAAATTTTAAATTTTAACTATTGAAACTGTATTTATGAACTATAAAAATTTCACTTTCACAATCAGTACTATCAGTATCATCGTATTCATCAAAGTATAAAATGTTAAACTTACGTTCAACAGTGTATTTCCGCAAAATGAGATAATCTGCTTAACATATTTACTTCGTAGATGGTAAAAACACTTCTTGATCGCATTCTCAAACAGATTCATAGTCAGATATGTTTGATTCTAAAAATAGTTTTCCTTTTCATTTCTTATACACTCGGCCGATATTAAGAATTTTTTCCAACAACCAAGAAAAAAGTTAAACTTCACTATCAGGAAATGCTTTATCTTTGGCATCCATGCTCAATAGTTAATCAGTTGGTGTGGTTTGCCTTAACATACAATTCACATGACCAAAAAAAAAGCATTCACGTTAGACTGAAAAAAACTTGTCAAGCTCTTGATAATATCAGCAAATGAAATAAAATGTATTACATAGTTACCTTTTGTTACTTACCAAATCAAATAACGCATTACTTTCTTATATTTGTAGATCACTTCTAACATATTTCATTGAAATAAAAAAATTTTAAATCTTACGAACTTTGCCTTTTTAAATTTAATAATTTTTCAAATGTACCTCAACTCTATGCCATTACCTATCTCTTCAACATAGTTACACACTACTGTACACTGTGTTGAGCCTCACAGGTAAAGTATGCAAGTTTCTCCCACCCAACATGTCAGTCTTTGAGTGAGAACACACGATAATATTGGGGGTGTTTGGCAAAGCGGTCAAACACACCAAAAGCACGTTCAACAGTGTTTTTCCGTAAAACGAGACAATCTCCTCCACATATTTGTCTCGGCTTGTGTGAATAAGCCCATAAGTACTTCTCCACCGCTTTGCCAAATTGAAAAGGCCTACCACCACATAGGGATTGCCGAATGTGCTCATAACATATTGCTCTGTATGATATTTGCAATTTCTATACCTTGCATATAAAAGCTCAAATAATTCATCCAAAATTAACTCATCATTTTTTCTTTTTCAATTGGTCAGGGAATATTTGATGGAAAAAGGAGTTTTCGTTTATGAGATCAGACTACTTAAGAATCGAGAAAGTAATGATAGGGAATAGAAGGATGACGTCATCCATGCCTTGTCCTTGACCGAGATATCGTGTGACAAAGGGGATGTGATGTGGTTACATGAAAGGTTGCGTCGTCATCTTAACGATCCCCATATGATTTGGGTAGTCACAATATCTTGCTAGAAGCCACTTACGACTTGTAGACTAATGCTCAATTTACCCCACTGTCAACTTCATGTGGGCTTACAGATTCTATCATCCCGGGAACATGTTGATTGTTGATATTGATATGTATTGATTTTGAAACTGGCATCATTGAGAGCCATTATTATGGATATGGCTATCCTGAGATGGATACTTTGCACCACCCTTAAATGTGAAAGTCATGCAAGTTCACAAATGCTTCCTTTCCCGATTAAAAAATCAAAACACTTCAACTCTTCTTACAGTACAGTTAATGAAATTGAAATCATCATATTTGAGCAAACTTCTTGGCCTTTCTATTTTTATTTGTTTTAATCTTAAACAAATTGTTGAAAAATTCCTTATTGCAAAATTTATTACCCAAGGGTACTTAAAGAGTTAGGTTCTTGAACGGGTACGACTCGTTTTCAGCATGTGTACTCTTCTTAAATTGTATGAAACATTTCCTCAACTATGTACCCATTTCAAGTATACAGGTCCTTGAAATGGGTACAACTCATTTTCAACTCTTTTTAAACTCTATAAAACATTTCTTCAACTATGTAAATATGATTGGTTTTACATCTAGGTAAAAATATGTTATATACAATTAAAAAAGTTGCAGCAACTG